>JAVJIF010015667.1:0-58845 GCA_038442645.1 Agave tequilana
AAATTTAACAGATTGGGCTTCACAGGCTTGGGCTTTTTCTAGGCTTTAAAAAATCTCCAAATATATTAGGGTTTTGGGCTTCTTTTTCACCTAATGCCATGGACCCAGAAACACACAAAAAACAATTATTTAGCAAATTTTATGCAGAATAAGTATGAGAATATGGTATGAAATATGTAAATATAGAGACTAATTACACCCCCGCACTTATCTTTTGCTCATCCCAAGTAAAACAGAAAAACTAACTAAGATTATTATTACACCACTTTCGCAGGTGACGCGATTGCACTGAGCATGTGCAATAAGCCGTTAAATCTCTAAGTTTCCCTTAGAGAATGAGTTTTGTCTCCTAAGGATTTTCTGCAGATTACACCTACAAAATCCATAAAGAAAGAAATAAATATTAGTATTTTTGAAAACACATTTTGAAAATAGAGAAAAGTGTTGAAATATTTTTGCGAAAATTTAAGTGATCCAAGGCCATAGGTTAACCAAAAATTATTCTTCCTTGAACTAAGTATAAATGCAACATCTTGTTATAAATTGATGAAGAATTTAAAATTGAATCGATTCTTTGATCTTTCATAAATTTTTTAGATAATATACACTTTGTTAACTTTGAAGATATTTGGGATATCGACTCTAACTTTCATGCTATTATTTTATATCAATTTTTTCTTTTTTTTTCTTAGGCTTTCTAGCTTACCCGGCTAGTGAGCCTTTAGCCGGTACTCCCAAACCAGATGGTTTTAGGAAACTAGATGTGAAAATCCTCGGGCTTAAGGTCGAGCAAACAAGGCCACAAAACTAAAGAGAATTATTTTGTTTTTATCTACCTTTTTAGGCGTGAATAATCATGCTTTCTGAGACATAAGTACCCAGCTTCAATAAGTGGTTTTATCATCATTCTTTTTATATATATTTTTATGACATTTTCAGTCTTTGTTTCAATCCCAAAAAATTGTGTAAGTGTGAAGTGCATATATCTAAGGCAAAAAATTCGAGATCAAATTATCTTTTCAATCTTTCTTTCTTATCCTTAAATTTAAACAAGATCTATTATTTTGACTCAATTTAAGAATTTATAATTTTAGGTCTTCCTAATCCTTTAGATAATCTTAATTTTCTTAAATAAATCAAAACTTTTTCCTTTACTTCAAAAAATTTTGTAAAAAGAAAGAAGGTTTTCTATACAAAAGAAAAATCTAAAAAATTTTCTAAAAGAATTATAAAATAAAAAAATTTAGAACAACCAACGTTAGTAAATCCTCCCCATACTTTTCTCATGCATTGTCCTCAATGCATCGTGAATGTGTATATGCATGAAACAAATGGAAAGGGAAGAAAAATTACCTCATGGTGGTGGTTCCGGTAGTGGTCTGATTGGCCCACAAAATGCGCCCAATTCAGAGATTATGGATCTTGCAGGAACCCACCAATGACCTCTCTAATACAACCATTAAAGTGTCGATGAAGTGAATGGTTTTGTTTAAAAGATTATCTCCATCCAATTTCTAATTTTCAAAAATAATTTCTGAGTCATTTTGCTCAACACATTTATTAAACAATGAAGTGTGATTATGGACGATGGTTGATTTGGGCTCAGACGGAACAGGAACAAATACCGGCTCAGGATTTGACTTAGATCAAGCCGAGATTCAAAAGTGGGAGTTGAAATAGGTTTAAAAATAGGGTCCAAACCAAAGAATTGATGTTCACACACTTTTCTCATCATCAGAGTGTGATCATAAAATATTGGCAACTCCTTTTCATGGTGTACTAGTATAGGATTTAATGTTGACTCTGGAATATGAAAATAATCTGGTAAAGATACCGCAGTCATTATTGAATCAAAAATTGAAATGAAATTATCAACTGGGGGATCAGGATCACATTCATACCCAAGTTCAATTTCAGAAAAGGATAACTTGCCAAAATGTCAAGGTGGTTCTCAATTTTTGGGCAAGTTTGAATGGATGTAATGAACTTGAATCTTGATTTTCGTCCACGGAAGGAATGTAAATAGGTTAAATGATCAATTCAAGTTCACAAATTATGCGAATCAAAACTGGCACAAGAATGTTACTTAGTTTAGGCAACACGACAGGAGTCGATATTGATTCAAGGATTAGACTCAAATCACCAAACTGAAGCTCAGATTCACATTCATCTTCAAGTTTAATTTCAGAAAATAGATAACTTGCCAAAATATCAAGGATTTAATTTTGGTCAAGTTCAGGTTGGTATGATGAAATTAAACCTTGATTTTCAAAATGACATGATTCTTGAGTCATATGAAATTTGGTGGACATTGGAAGTTAACCATATTTTGAATTAGTCGCTAGGACTATTGCTCGAATTCTATAGTTTTTTTCAATAATGATTTTTCTTTAGGTAGTTCTGGAAAAGAACTATATAGGGTTTGAAAATTTTGTGGATATGATGAGGCAGTCATGATTTCAAATTGTTTTTGGGCCTCTAACATGGCTTTCATACTCTTTTTGTAGCTCTGATTTTTCTTCAATTGGTGGTTCTGAAAAAAAAGTATATGAAGCAAAATGTGAGAAAGAAGATGGTGGGCAAGGTGATTGATAATTTAACTCGGTGGAGGTGAATCCCCATGGACTCTGTGAAGAGTAGAAATTATTTTAAAAATCTTGGTCATAGGATTAATGGCATGGGTCATATTGAGTCGGACAAACCCAATCCGACCTATATGATTGGTTCATGTTGTACATAGTCGGGTTGAAGTTATATGAGTCAATTGAGGTAGGGTGAAATATGGATTCTATTAGGGTTGAAAAAATTGTTGTTGTTAAATTCATTTCACAATTTACAAAAAAAAGAAAAACAAACAAACAAACAAATAAAGAAAAAGAAAATAAAAAAAGAAAAGAAAACAAGCCTATGTTAGGGTTGACTTAGACCTAGACGACTCCTGACTGGTTAGACTGTCCACGAGAGGTACCTTGTAGAAATTTAACCACAAGTTAATTGGCTAGGTAAGGGCAAGACAAGTGGGAGGTATCCATGCCAGAGCAATGGGCCTAATTATACCAAACAACTATTCTTCAAGGTTTCGCCTCAATCCCCAACCTTGCACACCGATTTGATAAGAGTCAAACTCTAACAACTTCTCCCTTAGGTCATTTACTAAATTAGTATGAGATGTCCCTAGGGGCCAACGTCTAGCAAGTTTTCTTAAGGCTTAGGTTATGTGAGTGGGGAGGTGATTTTTGGGCTAAGAGAAGGTAATAACTTCCCCACCTTAACTTATATTAGGTTTTACCCTTAATTTCAATTCGTGCAAGTGTGCAATATAGATAAAAGTGAACACATAAAGCGAGTAAATCACCCACGTGTTTATCACAAATATATGCAATGCAATATGTACACCTCGATCCAGATCACAACAACAGAAGAACAAAATACAGTATATTGAAATGAAATTGACAAGCGCCTAGATGCAAATGTCTAAACTGTTTTAAAATATTCAATTACTGTATTTTAGTTCTTAATTATTACAGTGCATAGGTAATCTAAACGGAAAACTAGCAGCAGAGTAGAGCAATATACAAGAATTTACCCAACACACACAAAAGTAAGTGTGAATTCTACAATGCTAAAATTTTACCTGCACACCAAAAATAATGAAGAAAAGTTAATAAAAATGTGAGATCAAACCATTTCCATTCACAACAATGGAGCCAAAATTTGACCAGGGGAGAATCGTGATTGAGTTTTGACCTACACACAAAATACAAAATTTAAGAACTTAAAATAAAGAGTGCAAGTATTCAATACTACCGCAATAGCAAGTGGCTATGTGGGTCCTGATCTACAAAGAGGCACTAGCAATGGAAGCTTATTAGGAAGTTCCCTTTTATGCTACAATCAATGGTTAAAGTTCTTCTTTTAGTTCTTTAAAAAAAAGAGAAAAATGGAGTTAAAGTTAAGTTAGGAAGAAGGTGGTAGATTGAGAGGGTGAGAAATTAGAAAATAGATTTATACAAAGAAATTGAAAAGAGTGATAAAAGAGTTGGGTGTTGATGGTGTTGGTGATCTAAACTAAAGAATTAAAAGAAAGATTAAAGAAATACTTACCTCCTCTGGTTGATGACTTACATGGAACCTTGCATTTTTTATCTTGCTTCAAAGGCGATCAACGCATAACCCATAAGATCGAGCTCAGTTCCCATTCATATTACATCATCAAGACGAACAAGAATGAAATGATACGGAATTTTGAGGAGGAGAACATCATCATGAAATAACACAAACATGGCTATACTGATGCTTCTAGATTCGCTTGGATATTTATCAAAACGAAAAGAGGAAAGTAGAAATAGAAGAAGAACATATAAACAAGAAAAACATAAAGATGTTACCTTTGATTACTTGTAGAAATGATGAAAGAAAGGAGGAACATCGGTGTCACTCTCAATATAAGCCTCTCTCTCTCTTACTTACATGAATCTCAGTCTAACCTATACTTACAAATAAATAAAAATTATATAAAAAGAAAAATAAAACCTACCTAAAAAGAATAAAAAACTGGCCTAAAATCTATCTCTGCATGGTC
Organism: Agave tequilana; assembly: GCA_038442645.1. NCBI lineage: Eukaryota > Viridiplantae > Streptophyta > Magnoliopsida > Asparagales > Asparagaceae > Agave > Agave tequilana. The sequence goes on from JAVJIF010015667.1 coordinate 4,583, forward strand.
GCTCCATGTGGTCTCTAAAAATTCTAGTATTTATAGGCAAAACCTAACGGGGAGAGGCATACGGAGATAGAGGGAGCAAACGCTCCCTCAACCATCACAACCAAGTCACAGAACGCGGCTTTGGCCGTGTTTTTGTGGCCATGGTGTGGCCAGGTGGCCATACCTGGTTGGTGGTGATCCCTCGTTTGGTGATTTCCTTTTATTTCCTGCTAGTTTTCCCGTTTGAGCTCCAGAATTTGATGAAACGACCTTTGATCTTACCCTTTAACCACTTGATTTGGGAAGATTTATTTTAACCAATTTTTAACCTCTCTGATTTTTCATTATCTACCCTGATTTTCTGATTTTGAGTTAATTCTGAATTAAATTAGAATTTGATGGGCTTTTGGGCTCGTTTCTCTTTCCTTTATTTTAGCAATGGGCCTGCATATAAATTAGACAATGATTAGGATAAAAACAGAGTTTATTAGATAATAAGTATGAGAATATGATAATATTATGCAATATTAATTACCGATCACGCCCCCATACCTATATTTTGCTCGTCCTCAAGCAAAACAAAAACTAAACCAAAATTATTAGACCGCTTTCACAGGTCACGTGATTGCACTGAGCATGTGCAACAAGCATTAAACCTCTAGGTTTTCCCTAGAGGTTGAGTTTTATCTCGTGAGGGTTTTCAGTGAATTACACCCATAAAATCCTTAACAAAAGAGAAAATTGTTAGTATTTTGAAATCACATTTTGAAAGAAAAAATTATTTAAAATATTATTGTAAGAATTAAGTAATCTATAAGTTATAGAAAAATCTAAAATTTTTATTCCAAAACTTAGTCTCTATTCAAAAATTTGTTATCAATCAAAGTAAGGAGTAAAATTGTACTTCGCATCTTAGTCTATTACTTTATCCTAAGTCATGTGCACCTTCGTGACCGTGAAATTTTGACTAAGGGTTCTTTAACTCTAACTCTTATGCCTTATTTATGTATTTATTTATTATTCTTGGTGGTAATATTCTTTAGTTCTATTAGGCTTTCTAATCTGCCCATGTTACGAGCCTTTAATTGGTGACTCCCAAATCAAACGGTCTTAGGGCACCGGGTGAGAAGACACCCTAAGGACTTAAGGACTCGAGCAAACAAGGCCACAAAATTAAGGATTTTTTTTATAAACTGCCTTTAAGCGTAAATACTTATATTTTATGAGGCACAAATACCGAGCTTAATCGGAGGATTTTTATATGTATATATATATTTTTTCTTTTTTTTCTTTTCTTTTCTTTTTTCTTAATAAGGCATAAGAATCTTTATTTTTTAACCCTAAGTGTGTAAGTGTATAAAGCATGCATATAATACCAAGGTAAAGATCAAGACTAAATTTCTTTCACAAATTTTTCTTCCTAACCATAGAAATCAAACAAATAATCTTATTTTGACGAAGTATAAGAAATTCTAATTTTGATTTTCTTATTCCTTAAAATTAACTTAATTTCTTACAAAAATTATGTCAGAATATTATTTCTATTTTCAAAAATTTTTTAAAAGTAAAGAAAATGTTAAATTTTTTCCCTTTTTTTATAATAAAAAGAAAATCTAAGTTATGTTAGAACCCTTCTCCACACCTATCTCATGCATTGTCCTCACTGTATGAATTAATGCATAGATGCATGAAAAAGAAGAAAGGGAAGGAAAATATTACCTTAAGGTGGTGGTTCCGGTGATGGTCTGATTGGTCCACGAAATGTGGTCCAATCGAATTTGCGTGGAGTTCGGAGGAGCCCACCAAAAACCTCTCTAATATAACCCACTAAAATGACGTATATATAAATGATCTTTATTAAGAATTTTACCCCATCTAATTTCCAAATTTCACAAATAATTTAGGAGTCAATTTTATCAAAACCTTTGTCCCAAAATGGAGTGCGAAAAGATGGAATGATTGACTTAAACTTAGGAAGTACGGGAACTAATACCGACTCAGAAAAGTGACTTAAGTTAAGTAAAGGTTCAGGAGTCGAGATTGGTTCAGAAAGTGGGTCCAAATCAAGAAGTTAAAACTCAAGTTCACATTCATTTTCCAACAACGGAATGTGACTTAACATTGATAATTCAAGTCCAAGAATGACAGGTGTGGGAATTAAAACTGACTCTAAAATATTACTCAAGTTGTGTAATAAAAGAGGAGTCAATAATGTTTCAGAAATAAATTTGAGAATCTAGGTCACATTTCTCATTGAGTTCAATTTCATAAAAATGAGAACTTACCATTCTGTCAATGAGACTTTCAAAAGTATGAAATTGGTCAAGTTCAATATGATGATCATAAAGATAGGCAATTCAATTTCATGATGAATTGGCACAGGACCCAATATTGACTCGAGAAAAAGATTGAAATCAGGTGAAGACACTAGAGTCATTATTGAATCAGGAAGTAGAATTTGTATCACCAACTTGAGGTTCAGGATCATATTCATTCTCAAGTTTAATTTCAGGAAAGGGATAACTTGCCAAAATATCAATGTGGCTTTCAAAATTTAGGTTTTTCAAGTTCAAATAGGCGTGCTGAAATAGATCTTGTTTCCCAAAACAACATGATTCTTCGACTCCAACAGAATGATGAGCGACATCAGAAATGATCAAACGGTAAGAATGGAGAGTTTGGACTATTATATCTATGTCATAATTACGAGCGATTTGAGCCTGAGTCATGGCTTCAAGTAGCTTTTCATAGTCGATTGGTTCATCGTTTTGTTACGATTGGACTTGAAAAGATGAAGTTTTGTTTAAGAATTTGTGGTGAAATTGTGAGTCTGTCAGATTTTGTGATTATTGCTTGGACTCACGCATACTTATTTCCAAGATTGATGATTTTCTATTTTGAACTGGTGGAACTAAGTATGAATCTTGAAAATATTGTAGACAAGGTGGATAAGGCGGACAAGTTGGTTGAAAATTGGACTCGGGGGAGGTGAATTCCCATTGACTCTATGAAGAGTTGAAATTATTTTGGAAATTATGGTCAAAAGAGTGGGAGCATGGGTTATATTGATTCAGATAAGACCAATCCGGCACACTAGGTTGGTTAAAGTTATGATATGCCGGTTAGTAATATCTGAAACAGAGGTCGGGGTATAATATGAATTACCATTAAAATTAAAAAATTATTGTTATAAGCCATATCACACAGGAAAATGTCAAACACAAACAAAGAAAAACAACAAATAAGCAGACAAAAAAAAGAAAAAAATCTATCCTATGTTAGGGTAAACCTTAGACCTAGACGACTCCTAACTGATTAGACTATCCACGGGGGGTATATTGCTGAATCTGACCACAAGTTAATTGGCCAGGTAGGGACAAGTTTGGTAGGAGGTATCCGTGCTTAAAGCAACGGGCCTAATTATGCCAAACCACTAGCCTTAGGGGTTTCGCCCCTCAATCCCCAATCTTAGACACTGATTTGTCAAGAGTCAAATTCAAATCAACTTCTCCCTTAGGTCAGTCTCTTATTTAAGTCCGAGATGTCCCTAGGGCCAACGTCTACTCAATTTTAGTTAGGCTTGGGTTAGTGTGTGAGGAGACTGTTTGTGGGCTTAGGGAGGGCAATGACTTCCCCACCTTATCTTGTTTATAGGACAAGCCCTTAAATTAATTTAGTGCAGTGTACAAGTATATAGGAAAAAGTAGCACTCAAGTAATATTTCATACAAGAATGTACCTTATACTAAATGTTATGCATATATACCTTGACTCCAACACTCTTCAACAATAAACAGAAAATGTAAGGAAATAGACACGTGCCTAAATGCAAAGTCTAAATCATCTTTAGCATTTACAATCAATCTTTTACTGTTGTTGTTAGAAATGTATGTACAGTGAGTCAAACAAGGAAATAAATAGCTACAGATATTAAACTTTACAATTCAGTCAACCTGTAAAAAATACATGATAGTAGTTCACTCAGATTACCACAGGAATGTAGCAAATCTGAGAGCTTCTGGGCTCTGCTTTCTTGAGCAGAGTCCAGGGCCACCTATATGTCCACTGCAGCAAAAATTCCTTGTTGTCAAACATGTACACCAAGAACAAAGAAGAAAGTTAGCCAAAATGTAAATCTAAAAAGAGAATAACTTACCATCCCTCCCCGGCAACGGCACCAAAATTTGATTGAGTTTTGACCTGCACACAAAATATAAAATTTAAGAACTTAAAATAAAGAGTGCAAGTACTCAATACTACCGCAATAGCAAGTGCTATGCGAGTCGTGATCCACAAGAGAGACTAGCGATGGAAGCTTTATAAAAATTCTCTTTCATGCTACAATCAATTGTTAAAGTTCTTCTTTTAATTCTTTAAAAGAAAAGAGAAAAATGGAGTTAAAGTTAAGTTAGGAAGAAGGTGGTAGATTGAGAAGATAAGAAATTAAAAAATAGATATATACAAAGAAATTGAAAAGAGTGATAAAAGAGTTAGATGTTGATGGTGTTGGTGATCTAAACTAAAGAATTAAAAGAAAAAAATTAATGATTAAAGAAATACTTACCTCCTCTGGTTGATGACTTACCTGGAACCCTTGTATGTTTTACCTCGCTACGGAGGTGATCAACGTATAGTTCATAAGATCGAGCTCAGTCCCATTCGCATTACATCATCAAGACGAATAAGAATGAAATGATATAGAATCTTGAGGAGGAGAACATCATCATGAAATATCATTGGCACTCATACAAACATGGCTATACTGATGCTTCTAGATTCACTTGGATATTTATCAAAATCAAAAGAGGAAAAGTAGAAATAGAAGAAGAACATATAAATAAGAAAACTATAAAGATGTTACCTTCGATTACTTGTAGAAACGATGAAAGAAAGGAGGAGGATACATCGGTGTCACTCTGAACATAAGCCTCTCTCTCTTACATGAATCTCAGTCTAACCTATGCTTACAAAAAAATAAAAATTACATAAAAAGAAATAAAAACCTACCTAAAAAGAATAAAAAACTGGCCTAAAATCTATCTCTACATGGTCGCTCCCTCTGGTCTCTAAAAAATCCAGTAATTTAAGGCAAAACCCAATGGGAAGATGCGTACGAAGATAAGGGAGCAAACGCTTCCCCAACCTTCACAACCAAGCCGTGGAAACGTGGCTTTGGCTGCGTTTTCGTGGTCATAGTGTAGCCAGGTGGCCACACCTGGTTGGTGGTGATCCCTCGTTTGGTGATTTCCCTTTATCTCCTGCTAGTTTTCCCGTTTAAGCTCCAGGATTTGACGAAATGGCCTTTGATCTTTGGCTTTAACCACTTGATTTGGAAAGATTTATTTTAACCGATTTTCAACCTCTCTGATTTTCATGATCTTTCCTGATTTTCTGATTTTGAATTAATCCTGAATTAAATCAGAATTTAATGGGCTTTTGGGCTCGTTTCTCTTTCCTTTCCTTTAGCAATGGGCCTGCATATAAATTATACAATAATTAGGATAAAAGTAGAGTTTATTATATAATAAGTATGAGAATATGATAATAATTTTGCAATATCAACGACCGATCAAATCGAGCACAAAAAGTGTCGTTTTAAAATCAAGAGTTAAAGTGTGCGCGCTTTAGCTTCCTCAATACTTCCGTTATAGCATAGAGGCTAAACTGGTCAAATTCACAGGGACAGAAAGCGATAAAAGCTTTACTGGTCTATTCTCGTGTGTGTTAATGGTTCTTCTATGTTTCAAAGAATGAAAAGAAAAGAAAACAAAGAATGAAAAGAGAAGAGTACGGTGAAAACAAAGAAGTGGGAAACATTGAAGAGAAGGTATTTGGAAAGATATATCTAAAACAAAGTAAAAAGGAAAACTCATGACTATTAACTACTAATGGCTCCACTAACCATGCTATCCTCTTAGTGATAGTTGCCTCACATGTATCCTTGACCATCACTAGTTCCTGGTTCAAGAGCGTTTCAAAGCATGACCCATAAGATAACTCATTACATCCAAACTCAACAAATAAGTGCAAGCTACACTTAAACCATCAAAACTAAACAAGAATAAGCATGGAATAAAGTAATGTTAGCTTGTTAGAGAGTTAGGATGTTAAAGTCTTAAAATCCATCATCATGAGCAATCAATGGCTCTTACAAGAGCACGACCAAGTAGAGGCTATTAGATTTATGTGAATTATCAAGTAAGGAGTAAGCAAGATAGTGTTTAGTAGTTAGTTGACATGAGAGAAATTAGCTAAGCGTGTAAAAGGAGTTAGATAAAAGAAAACAAGTAGAGATAAAGAGAGAACCTTTCATAGGTGTCACTCTCTATTACAAGCACTCTAACTTTCATCCTATGTGCCACTCTCTTCCCTATTACAAGATCTATAAGAAATGAAAAATACAAGAGAGGAAGAAGAAGAACAACTAACCTAAACAAAAGAAAGAAAACTACTCTAAAAACTCTTCAAAAAACTCTCCCCCTTCTGTTCTGGAAAACACTGGGCTTTTATAGGCAAAATTGGGGGTACCAGGGCCATACTAGGCCATACAGGGCCACGCTTCAAAGTACAACGTGGGGCTCCATAGCATTGCCGCATTTCCTGACCATACTACAGCCAGAGCCGCAGCGCCAGGGTGTGGCCCTTGTACCTGCAGTATGGGATGGGTTCTGACCATTGGTTTATTATTTTCTGCTTCAAAATTTAGCAGATTGGGCTTCAAAGGCTTGGGTTTCTTCTAGGCTTTAAAAAATCTCCAAATAAATTAGAGCTTTGGGCTTCTTTTTCACCTCATGCCATGGACCTAGAAACACACAAGAAAGTCATTATTTAGCAGAATTTTATACATAATAAGTGTGAAAATATGGTATGAAATATGCAAATATAGAGATCAATCAATGCTCTAAAAGAAGCATAAGCAGATGCAGAGGTTTTCGTGACCCTGATTCCTATTATATGTGATGAGAAAGATGGCAATCATTGTCACCATACCTTAAAGCATTTTTCCTATATCACCTTCACCCCAGCAGACATACAAGTTAAATGGAAACACGACAGACCCCTGTATTACACAAGGTACATTGGATCATCTAAAGTGAGTCGTATTTAGGTTGATACGGAATCCGCGTTAAGCATTATGGCCCGCAGGGTCATGCAGCATTTGGGGATCCCTACCGACCGGTTAAGTGCCACTCAAACTACCATCTATATCTTCAACGCTAATGGTACATGCTGGATGCGAAATCAAACTCAGGTGTCAAATTGGGAACCTGAAATCCGAGATGACATGTTAAGATATTGATGCTAACACCTCGTATAATGTGCTGTTGGGACGACCTTGGATTCAGCTCAATGCCATCATCCTGTCCACTCTTCATCAAGTAATGAAATACTTTGGTGAAGATGGAGAAGTGAGAATGTTGACTAGCAAAAGACATCTGATTGAAACGGGAATTTGTATTGTAAATAGTTTAGAAAATCTTAGTCTCGTTTCAAGGTAACCGCGTAGCAAAGGCTAGACGGGTTGATCCACAGGGAAGGATGCGATGGAAGCATTTCAGAACGATCTTCTCTGTAATTCCCTTGGAAAAGAAAAGAGAGATTGATTAGATTTGATCAAGTTTAAGAAGTATAGTTTACTAATCATCTACCACAACCCATGATATTAGTCTCAAAGAGTGAATATCGTATTGAATCAAGAAGCATCCCGAAATCACCTAGAGGGGGGTGAATAGGTGATAATGCTAATCTAGTGAACTTAATGCGGAATTTAAATTTAATTGCAATTACATACAAGCAAGTAATTTAAGCAAAGAATATAATGCAAGAGATAAGAGAAAGTAAACCAAACGCAAGCACCGAGAATTTTTCCGAGGTTCGAGCACCCAGCTCTACATCCCCGCCTTCACCCAGAAGGATTTCTAACCACTATAACTTCACAAAGAGTCACAATCACACCGGAGTACCCAACTCCACAATCTCGAACACAGTACTTCTTGGTGATCAAAAGACCACAAACTCTCTTTTGCAAAAGCCTCTTTCCCTTACAAGAACCCTGTAGAACAATGGTTAGAATTGAAGCTCAAATATTGTAAGTGGAAAAAGAAAATGAAATTTAGAGAGTTTAGAAAATAAAACTTCAGCGATGAGAGATTCTTCAGCACAAAAACTAAGGACCAAACTCTTTTGAAAGCCTTTGAAAACTTTGAATATTTTTGCCAATGCTTGTTGTGAAAACCTCTACCCTAATGACCACTTTATATAGGATTGAGGAAGAGTAAACATAGAAAAGTTTTACCTGAATATAAGAGGAAGAAATTGACCCTTAATACAGCTAACCACGTTTTATTTAAACTTAAACACATTTGAAAACATGTTAAAAATCAGCCTCCAGAAAATTAGCCATTACTGCCAATCTGGCAGATTGGTCAACTTTGAGCACATTTTTCAGGCTGCAAACGTTCGAAATCAGAATAAGGTATATAGGAATAATTTAGATCTTTAAGCATTCCTTTTAATTCAACTAAAATTAACTCAATATCAGTTTGGATGAGAAAGTTATCAATAAAACACTGACAGGTGTCAAAACAGAAACTGTAAGCTGTTTTCAGAACAAGAATAGAGTTCAACCAATTATTTGACGTCTTTAAAATTTGATTCTGAAAATGATTATTCAATAAGAAATTTAGATCTAAAAGTTATCTTTGAAATGCAAGTTGAATCATATTATTTGAATATAAAATAAAAAGTTATGATAAGAAAAGTAAAAGGTGTCAAGCAAATCAGCAGAACTAAAACTGGTTCAAATCTAAAACCCGATATATGTACTTGAAATCCAAAACCGATTCAATCAAAAACCAAACGTATTAATTTATGTGTGTGTATGCTTCAACCTATCCACTATTCTTTAACAAAACTATAAAACTAAAAACAAAACTAATGAAGTCTCTTGAGCCAAACTGAAATCTTGAGCCATGCAATGTCATGCTAGATCCTTTTCTTCTATGAACATTCCTTCTTGTGCCATTTGCCTTATTTGCTCCATGTACCTAGAAAGTCTTGCAAAAGCTAAACAATGGCCTTCAAAATATTATTAACCTGAAACTCATCTTGAACAAACTTATTAGTACCATATAGCTCTTAAGTGTTTTGTTATCATCAAAACTCTAAACAAATGGAGAGTGTAACCTTTTGGGCCAATAATCTCCCCCTTTTTGATGATGACAAAACAAATAGGCTATATTATCAAGATATAAAAGGGATATAAAAACTCCCCCTCAAATGATACTCTATTTTATCAAGTATAAAACATGAAAGCATATACATATATGAATATGTATAAAACATGAAACCTACATATACATATATGAGATAAACATGTACAAAATATGAACATGTACAAAATATGAAACCAAAATATGAAATCACCAATACTTCTCCCCCTTTTTGTCATACATCAAAAAGGGTTAGGAAACAACCAATAAATAATGACAATGCATAGATATGCATAAAACAAGCTTTTAATACTAAAATAAATCTTTACATGAACATGTTCTGAAATAATGCTCTTGATACCAATAAAAAATCAAACTAACCAAACTATGTTCTTGTATAAATATGCATATAAACTTAAATACTTCTCCCCTTTTTGTCAATCATCAACAACGGGGTTCAAGTAAGCAATAAAACATATTCTTCAAAAAAAAAATATCAATATAAGTGAATCATGATACCAATTGAAAGATAATCAATATATAAAAATTCTTGTTATTAATAAAACAAAAACAATAAGCGAAGTATAAAAACAACAAAATACTTCTCCCCCTTTTTGTAAATAAACAATTAAAAATCATGCATCTTGATACCAATAGAAAGTAAACAAATAAGCATCTTGATACCAATTGTAAGTATTTTTCATATGATACCAAATTAAAATCCATATTAATTTTCCTTTAAATCATTTTTCATCATAAAGTATGGGAGTGGAAAACAAAGGTAAACCAAATATCAATTGAGAGATAAAATACGAATTTTCTCCCCCTTTATGAAATACCAATTAAAATGATGCATAAGCTTGTATTAGGATACCAATTGAAAACTAATCAATTTAAATATGATATTCATTAAAAATCAAGTTTGGCAAAACTAAAATTTGTGATATTATTGAGTACAAATTAAACATATATGAGTATACAAAAAGAATGTCAATATTGATACCAATTGAAACGATCCAATGATACCAATTGAAACAATAATAAGATCAAGTGTATACCTCATATAACCTACCACCCATTTCATGCACATGTTTTAAAATGATTTTCAATAATAACATACAAGGCATGGTCGCCCAACCAACCGCCCTTAGATGGTAGGGTTTTCAAAAATAGGTTTGAACATAAAGTATGTTTGAAAAACTCTACCAAAACGAAGAATATAGCAACTAGTTAAATGGAAAAACTTTTAAGCTAGTACGAAATCCTTCAAGTAAGGAATAAAACAAACTTATTTTTCATGAAACACATGTAAATCACATGGCACTAAAAACACTCAAAATCTATATAGCACATATCATACTCATGAAAATAAAATCATGAGAAACCATCAAATAAGGAGAGTTACAAGTGTAATGTGAAACACACTATCATGAAAACATGCACTTAAGCTCAATTAAGGTATTCCTTTAAACATGAAAACATGAGACTCATCAAAACTAAATTTTCATTAAACCCAATTCATACTTCAAGGCATATGTATGTTTTGACAAAAAGAAGTATACATACATATCCCTAAACACAATTTAAGTCCATAATAACGATTTGCATGAAAAGCAAATGACTCGAAGGTATACATGTATATCTTAAAGTTTGGCAAAATAGACATATACATGAAGTTAAAACACTAGATCATAAAACATATCCAAAATAGGGAATACAAGTTAGAATGCATGAATCATCAAAAGACTAGACTATACTAGCACATCTAATGGGTACAAAAGAGCGTTCAAGCACAAACATATAGTGATCTATTTGTGGCCCATAATATGTACAAGATATATCCTATTTTTAATGAAAACTAACATCTAAACAATTAATCAAATCATGTAGCATAAAATGGGACATAAATCATCATTACAAACATAAAACAATCATTATGTAAATCCACATGCTAATAGAACTATGAAAGACATGATAGCTAAACAAGGGTGAGAACACAACATATGTGTCAATATAAACATGGGTGAACTCAAAAGCTATACATGCATGTCAATGGTCTACTAATCATGGCATTTAACATACTAATCAAAACATGAAGTATCAAAACAAAAATCATAAACATCCATATGATCATTATGTATATGCATGTACATTAGATCTTGGACATACATATTAGTTATAAAAACAAAGTGAGAACACAATGATATAAGTCCATTTTAAACAAGAGTGTCTCAAATAACTAACAAGTATATCACTATTCTAATAAACATGGCATAGGCATAATGAACAATAAAACATGACATGTTGTAAATCAATGACATGAAAAAAAAACATGCAAATATAAACGGGAGTTAGAGATTGATACCAAAACTGATGAAGGCACCTCTCTAGTTCTCCAAACCAATGGTGGTCCTCTCCACCAAACTCCCCTTGAAAGTGATGCATTCAAATTGTTTTTCTTTAGGCACGGAACGCATCCACTTCAAGGTATCGCCACTCTCACGTGATGCGAGAGCCCACACCTACATCAAAAACCATAGGGGTGGTCTTTGGTACCCATTTTCTTTTGGGTCTATAGGGGTTAGTACCTTTCCTAACCCAAACAACATTATTTGCTAAATTTTCATAATATATACGATCATAACAAAATCTAACAAGGTGGCCCTTACGTCCACAATGTGTACATGTGTACACATGAGCATACATGTGATGGTGGTGACCGTGGGAAGTATGTGTATGCCGTGGAGGGTGTGCATGCAAAGATGGCACTTGTTTCTTTCGAACCAAGGATTCCAAGCGTGTGTGGTTCATGGCACAATGGCTCAAAGTGTAGCCCAAACAATCAACACTTTTCTTCAAAATATTTATATCATTTTCAATAGTTGAAGATAAAGTGGAGCATGCAATATATGTGCTAGATGAAGAAGCTACACTAGCATGGTAAACCTTATTATCTTATCCTTTTTCAAAGATTTATTTTTTTAAAACAAGATCTAATTCTTTAGTAATGAAATCAATTTCATTTTTCAAAGAATGGTTATCTTTCAAAATAAAATCCAACTTTGAAGATAAAATCTCATTATTTTTCACAACATCATCACAATCATTTTTGTTTTTCAAAAATTCATTTTCCTTTAAGGCAAGGTCAAGTTGAGATTTAAGTCAGTCATGTTCACTAGCAATCTCTTCCTTCTCTTACAAAATCAATTCAAAATTTAAACACAAATCCTTCATTTCTTCTTTTAGTTCAAATTTTTCTTTTTCAAAAGATCATATTTTTCTAAAAAAATTTCAAGCTTTGTAGCAAGTTCCATATTTAAAGTTTGAACTTCTAAACACCCATAACAATAGGAACTAGAGCTATCATCTAATTGAGATTCCGATTGTACCTCAAGGGAGTCATTCCCTTGGACCATGAGGCAATGCTCGTCGGACTTGTCTCTCCTAGATCTCCTCAACTTATTGATGATCCTTGGTAGCTTGGGAGAAGCCAAGATGCTCCAAACTGCAAAAGCTGAATCATAGTGGGCAAATACATGTAATAGATCTTTTTTAAGAGATGCTCTAAGTGTCTTAAGTGCTAATGCATTGGCCTTTCTATGCTTGCTATCATTGGGGAAGGATTTCTTGGTAGTGGCTTGATAAACTAGATGTCCTAGGCTTTTTAAATTACAACTCATCTTGGCCTTCCAAATATCATGTTTAGAAAAGTCAAACATAGGAGGGCTATCCATGAGTGCAAACTAAATGTGTGCAAATGAAAATGCAAATGTAGACTAGCAAACCACGATCTCACTCCTAGGCGGTTAAACCTAATATCAGGAGCGTAGGCTCTGATACCAATTGAAATCACCTAGAGGGGGGTGAATAGGTGATAATGTTAATCTAGTGAACTTAATGCGGAATTTAAAAATTAATTGCAATTACATACAAGCAAGTAATTTCAGCAAAGAATATAATGCAAGAGATAAGAGCAAGTAAACCAAACGCAAACACCGAGAATTTTTCTGAGGTTCGAGCACCCAGCTCTACATCCCCGCCTTCACCCAGAAGGATTTCTAACCACTTAACTTCACAAAGAGTTACAATCACACCGGAGTACCCAACTCCACAATCTCGAACACAAGTACTTCTTGGTGATCAAAAGACCACAAACTCTCTTTTGCAAAAGCCTCTTTTCCTTACAAGAACCCTGTCGAACAATGGTTAGAATTGAAGCTCAAATATTATAAGTGGAAAAAGAAAATGAAATTCAGAGAGTTTAGAAAATAAAACTTCAGCGATGAGAGATTCTTAAGCATAAAAACCAAGGACCAAACTCTTTTGAAAGCCTTTGAAAACTTTGAATATTTTTGCCAATGCTTGTTGTGAAAACCTCTACCCTAATGACCCCTTTATATAGGATTGAGAAAGAGTAAACATAGAGAAGTTTTACCTGAATATAGGAGGAAGAAATTGACCCTCTAATACAGCTAACCACGTTTTATTTAAACTTAAACACATTTTGAAAACATGTTAAAAATCAGCCTCCAGAAAATTAGCCATTACTGCCAATTTGACAATTTGTCAACTTTGAGCACATTTTTCAGGCTGCAAACGTTCGAATTCAGAATAAGGTATATAGGAATAATTTGTATATCTTTAAGTCTTATTTTTAATGCAACTGAAATCAACTCAATATCAGTTTGAATGAGAAAGTTATCAATAAAACACTGACAGATGTCAAAACAGAAACTGTAAGCTGTTTTCAGAACAAGAATAGAGTTCAACCAAATATTTGACGTCTTTAAAATTTGAATCTGAAAATGATTATTGAATAAGAAATTTAGATCTAAAAGTTATCTTTGAAATGCAAGTTGAATCATAATATTTGAATATAAGAATAAAAAGTTATGATAAGAAAAGTAAAAAGGTGTCAAGCAAATCAGTAGAACTAAAACTGGTTCAAATCCAAAACCCGATATATGTACTTGAAATCCAAAATCGATTCAATCAAAAACCAATGTATTGAATTTATGTGTATGTATTTAGCTTCAACCTATCCACTATTCTTTAACAAAACTATAAAATTAAAAACAAAACTAATGAAGTCTCTTGAGCTAAACTGAAGTCTTGAGCCATGCAATGTCATGCTAGATCCTTTTCTTCTATGAACATTCCTTCTTGTGCCATTTGCCTTATTTGCTCCATGAACCTAGAAAGTCTTGCAAAAGCTAAACAATGGCCTTCAAAATATTATTAACCTGAAACTCATCTTGAACAAACTTATTAGTACCAATATAGCTCTTAAATGTTTTGTTATCATCAAAACTCTAAACAAATGGAGAGTATAACCTTTTGGGCCAACACATCCATCCTAGGTTATTATTTAGAATCAAGCAAGATGAATGATGTTGGAACCCTAACTAGTATGCATTAATAAAGATTAAACATTCGTTCATCCTAATTTCAAAGCATAGCATAAGAGAAGTTTTTTTTACTAAAAATTATGCTATCAAAGTTTTTAAGTATGAACCATGAAGAATCATTTAAAAATTGCAACCTGAATTAAAGTAAACCTAATCATCGATTCATCTTCAAGAAGACTATTTTAATCCTAGGGTTTCAAACAATAATAGATATCAATCAATTCACCTTTTAAACTAAACTAGGGTTGGCCGAGAGATTAGCAAACTATAGGTTTAATTTAATTATTCTTTTTTTTTTTTATTTTCAATTTTTATGTTGAATAAGAAAAATTGCATGAAAATGAAAAGAAGAAAAATAATTAATCTAAGCAGAACAACTGAATTAAATTGCAAAGATGAATGAGTAACCTTTTATTGGATGTCACTGACCAATTACAAAGCTCCTCTCCCTCTTCAAAATATTCTTCTTTGAATAACAAAAATGAAATACAAGAAATTTCGGAAAGAGAGAAAATCTGAAGAAAACCCCGAAGCTTCAGTCTCTGAATGATGCCCCTTTCTGTTACTCTACAGGGGTATTTATAAGAGATATAGGAAGTAGAGTCCCAGTACAACTCTCTCACGAACCAACTTCATCCAAATGGCCGTGGAAACGCGACCATAGCCGCGTTTTGCATGGCAATAACGTGGCCAATGGCCATGCGCTTTCTTGCATGGCTCTTCTTGTCCGTTCATCTGGGCTCCTCCTTCTGGATTTTATATTCAAACCTTCTATCTTGAGAACTCGAGATAACTTGGGAAGCAAGTTTCACAAATCCGAATCTATAAAAGGATTTATTCTTTATCTTTTAAGCTTTTCTCCCCTTTTATCTTTATCCTTGTATTACAAGCAACTAGGTTTCAGTAGAAGTCCATCTTATCTTTTTCCTCCTCCTTTAGCAATTAGGAGTTCTATTTTATCCTTCCTCTTCCTCCCTTAGATTTTAAAATCCATGTTTAGATTAGGTTAGATAAGGAAGATACTTCTAAATTACTGCAATTAATTTTGCATGTGGGCTTGTGGGATTCTTGAGCTTTTGGGCTTTACTTGTACTTTATTTCTTTATTTTTTAATTACTCAAGGCCTACACACATTAAACAATAAAACATTAGTAGGAGTGCTTAATAAAAGAATAAATAAAGAAATATGATGATAAATGTGATGATAAATATGTACTTTTTACTACCTATCACACTCCCACACTTATCTTTTTACTCGTCCTCGAGTAAAAATTAAAAAGAAAAAGAAAAAGAAAAGAAAAACTAATCTATCCTAACTCACTTTCGTAGGCATCACGGTTGCACTTAGCACATGTAACAAACTGTTAAAACTCTAGGTTACCCCTAAAGGACGAGTGTTGTCTCGTGAGGGTTTTCAGCGGATTACACCCACAAAATCCATAAAAGGAAAATGTTAGATATTTAATTGATTAATTTATTTTATTATTTATTTATTTATTTTATTTTGAAAAAGGAAAGAAATATTTGAAATACATTTAAAGAAACTAAGTAATCTATAAGTTTTAGGATTATCATTTTTATTCATTCTTGAACTTAGTCTTTATACAATAATTTGTTATCAATTTTAGCTAAGGATTAAAATTGAATTTTTGTATAGTCTCTTTCGTTACCCTAAGTCATATGCATCCTTGTGAATCTTTACTAGAAATTCTTTAACTTAGACTTTCATGCCTCTTTATTATTATCTTCTCTTTTTTTAATATGTATAACTCATCTAATTTTCTTTTGTATAAGTATCAAGGCTTCTTCAGGCCCTCATACCTAACTAATTGACTATTAGATGTGTTAGTACATATATAGATACTACTTAATTTTCTTAGGCTTTCTAATTCACCCATGTAGCGAGCCTACGGTCGGTGGCTTCTAAACCGATCAGTTTTAGGGCATCGGGTGAGAAAACACCCACGGATAAGGACTCAAGTGAACTAGGCTACAAAACTAAGGTCTTAATTTATAAAATCACCCTTGGACGTGAATACTTATGCTTCTTGAGGCACATGTATCCAGCTTAATTAGTGAACTCTATTATATTTTTTTTATTTTATTCTTTATAAGGCACAAGAGTCTTTGTCTTAGAATCCTAGAAGTGAAAGTGTATTAGGAATGCACATTCCATTAAGGTAAAAATCAAGACTAATTAATTATTCAATTTTTCCTCCTATACCTAAAAAAATCCAACAATTTATTTTATTTTGACCAATTTTTTAGAAATCTTAATCATGATTTTCCTAATTTTTAAGATTAACTTGGATTTCTTTCAAAAGATAAGTCAAAATATTGTCTCCTTTGTTAACTATATATATTTTTTTATATATATGTTTTTTATTTTTTTTTATTATTAGAAGGTTAGTACCCTCCCCCACACTTATCTCATGCATTGTCCCCAATGTATGCATGTATTTATAAATGCATGAAATGAACTGGCGAGAGGTAGAGTTACGATCATTGGGTCAAAAAAACCATGGCTGCGTTTGCTTCCGGTACTGATTCCAAAAATAGTTTCTGACGTTGACCATTTACCTTGAATACATTTCCATTTTTAGGGACGTATCTCTCTATGGCTCCATATGGAAACACAATCTTAACATGAAAGGCCCTGTCCATCTTGATTTTAACTTTCCAGGAAAGAGATGAAGTCTAGAGTTATAGAGTAAGACTTTTTGTACTTGGACAAATATTTTTCTCGTGATGAACTTATCATGAAAAACCTTAACCCTATCTTTCATAATTTTTGCATTTTCATATGCCTCGTTCCTTAACTCCTCAAGTTAAGAAATTTGCAATTTTCAAAGTTTACCGGCCTTATCTAGATCAAAATTTAGCTGCTTAATTGCCTATAAGGCTCGGTGCTCTATCTCAAAAGGAAGGTGGCAAGCCTTTCTAAACAGTAGTCTATAAGGAGACATTCCTAAATCGTTTTAAAGGCGGTCCTATATGCCCATAAGGCATCTACCAATTTGGTAGACCAGTCCTTCCTGTGTTGATTCACAGTTTTCTCCAAGATAAGCTTAACTTGCCTATTTGAAACTTCTACCTGTCCCCTGGTTTGAGGATGGTACGGTATAGATAACTTGTGTGTTGTGGCATATTTTCGCATAAGAGCTTCAAAAGTTCTATTGCAAAAATGTGTACCATTATTACTAATTTTGGCACGAGGGGTTCCAAATCGTGAAAAGATATTTTCTTTCAAGAATTTGACAACAACTTTGTTATCATTTATCTTGCAAGGGATGGCTTCAACCCATTTTGATATGTAATCTATAGCCAACAAGATGTATTGGTGTCCAATTGAATTAGGGAAGGGACCCATAAAATCAATGCCCCAAACATCAAGAGTTCTACTTCTAGAATTAGATTTAGGGGCATCATATTGCGTTTAGAAGTCCTTCCTATCATTTGGCATCTTGTGCAAGTTTTGCAAAAGTCAAATACGTCTTTAAATAAGTAGGCCAATAGAAGCCACTCTGTAGGACCTTTTCAGTAGTTTTGCGGGGACCAAAGTGTCGACCGCAAGCAAATTCGTGACAAAAGGCTAGAACACTTCTAGATTCCTCTTTGGTAACACATCTCCTAATAATTTGGTCACTACAATATTTGAAGAGGTAAGGGTCCTCCCATATGAAATACTGAACTTGAGACAAAAACCGGTATCTATCCTATTTTGACCATTAGATGGTGTTTGGTTTGTGACTAAGTAATTAACTATGTCGGCAAATCATAGTTCCATAGAGATAGCTAAAAGTTGTTCGTCAGGGAAATTATCGTTGATGGGTAGTTCGTTGGAAGGTGCGTTTGGCAGACGAGAGAGATGGTCTGCGACGGTGTTTTTGACACCCTTTTTTATCTCGAATTTCGAGATCGAATTCTTGAAGGAGGAGGATCCAACGAATGAGTCGGGCCTTCGCATCCTTTTTGAGCTTTAGGTATCGAAGTGCAGAATGGTCGGTGAATATTGTGGTTAGGTCCCAAGTAGATATGGGTGAAATTTCTCCAAAGCGAACACTACTGCCAAGAATTCTTTCTCGATTGTAGTATAGTTCACTTGGGCATCATTGAGTGTCCTACTTGAATAATAGATCACGTGCTGCTTGATATCTTTGCGTTGTCCTAAGACAACGCCTATCGCAAAATCGGAGGCATCACACATGATCTCAAAGGGTTTGGACCAGTCTGGAGGTGAGATGATAGGTGCAAAGATAAGTTCCAATTTTAGCTTCTCCCATGCGCTACTACACTTATCGTCAAAGATGAAGGGCACTTCTTTGGCTAAAAGGTTTATAAGGGGTCTAGCAATTTTGCTAAGAATTCCAAATGAACCTACGGTAAAACTCGGCGTGTCCTAAGAAAGAACGAATGTCTTTCACGCATCATGGAATTAGGAGTTTGGCTAGGATCTCCACCTTAGCCACATCTACTTTGATCCCTTTCCTAGATATCTCATGACCTAGGACAATCCCATGCCACACCATAAAGTGGCACTTTTTCCAATTTAGGGTCAAGTTCTTTTCGGTGCACCTTTTTAGCACTAGCTCTAAGTGATGTAGACATTGGTCAAATGAATTTTCATAGACAGAGAAGTCGTCCATGAAGATCTCCAAGAAGAGCGCTCGACCATGTAGGAGAAAGGCTTAACATGCAACATTGGAATGTGGTGGGGGCATTGCTAGGCCGAAAGGCATTCAGCGATAGGCAAATATCCCAAATAGACATGTGAACGTTTTCTTTTCTCGGTCCTCCAGGGCTATTGGGATTTGGTTATACCCTGAGTAACCGTCCAAGAAATAGTAATACTCATGGCCCGCTAATCGTTCCAACATTTGGTCGATAAATGGGAGGAGGAATTGTCTTTCTAGTAGCGGCATTCAACTTACGATAGTCTATGCATACTCGAACCTTGGTAGGTAGTCGTGTTTGCACTAACTCTTGCTTGTCATTTTCCACCACATTAAAACTGGACTTCTTAGGGACCACGTGTACTGGGCTGACCCATTCGCTATCAGAAATGGGATAAATGATCTCATTATCTAGCAGTTTCATTATTTCACCTTGTACAGCCTCTTGCATGAGCGATTTAGCCTACGATGTGGGTCCTTTTTAGTTTAACCTCTTCATTTAGATGGATTCTATGCTGGACTATTTTAGGGCTTAGTCCCTTGATATCGGCCATAGTTCAACCAATGGCTTCCCTATGTCTCCTAAGGGTTGCCAATAGGTTTTCCTCTTGCCTATTAGTCAAATTGGAGGCAATTATGACTGGTAACATCTCTTGTTCACCAAGGTAGGCGTACTTAAGATGTTTAGGTAAGGTCTTTAACTCCAAGGAAGGAGGTAGCTCGATTGGAGTAGGTGTTAAGCTTAAATTCTCCATCTCTATAGAACTTAGACTGGCTGCCCACTCAATCTCATCAAGGTTGAGATCACTAGATTTTAGCTCTTCCTCATCCTTCGATTCTAGTGTGATCTCCTCTTTGCGTTCACTAGTCATATTTTCAATGAAGTTGACCTCAAAGGGTTGGTCGTTTATGTCGTAGGGATGTATACCTAAGTTAAAACATTGACTTCCTTGGTCATGTCTCTAAAAGTCAATTTCATGGATCCATTTCTACAATTTATGATTGCATTAGCGGTTGCTAAGAACGGACGTCCTAAGATGACGGGAGTTGGGACCTAGGATTAGACACGGTTGTGTCTTTAAAACAATGAAATCGACTGGGTAAATGAATTCTCCTACATGTATAAGGACATCATTGATTTCTCACTTTGGAACTTTAATTGATCGATCAGCTAATTGGATCGTAACTTGAGTTGGGTTGAGTTCGCCTAAGCCAAGTTGCTGATATAAGGAGAAGGAAGCAAATTAATGCTTGCTCCTAAATCGAGGAGTGCTCATCTAATTTCAGCTCGACTTATTGTGCAAGAAATGGTAGAGCAACCCGGGTCCTTGTACTTGATTGGGATCTGATTGGACAATAGCTCACTAATGTTAGTGGCTAGAAAAATCTTCTTAGACACATTTGTCTTTCTTTTCTTGGTGCACATGTCCTTAAAGAATTTGGCATAATTAGGGACCTGTTAGATTGCGTCAAGAAGTGGTATATTAAGCCTAACTTGATTAAACACCTCGAGTAGTTTCTCCATATGTGCATTATTATTACTCTTAAGCTTATTTGGAAATGGGGCTATAGGTTGGTGCACTTGTTTTGCTGACTTATCAACTTCAGTTTCTTTAGAGTTTTGTGGAGATGGAGTGGAACTAGATGGAATGGACAATTGAGCTGGGTCCTGTGGCATGGATACTTGATTGTCAACTTGTTTTCCTGATCTTAATGTATGAACTAAGTTATACTGGTTTGGGTCTTGAGCCTCATTGGCTTGCCTAGGATTCCTAGGGTTTGGCAATGGTTGACTTGGTAGAGTTCCCTCTTATCTTTCTTGTTGATTTAGTTGCATCTCTATCCTAGTCAAGACTTGAGCTAGTGTGTCTTGGCTCTTAACTAGAGTGTCCACCTTTCTTTCCATATTCGAGAGTCTTGTTTCCATATGTGAATTTTGAAAAGAAGGTGGAGGATTTTGTTGGAATAATTTTGTTGACAAGGAGATTGCTGAAACTTGTTAGAGAATTTGGGCCTTGTGTGATCATTATTGTTTGGGCCCCATGAGAAATTTGGGTTATTTTTCCAATCGAGATTATAGGTGGATGAATATGGATTGTTAGCGGGCCTTGTGAAGGCCGCACTCATATGCTCAGAAAAAATTTGAAGAGCTATATAGACGGGACATTCCTCGAACACATGGTTCATGTCTTGACAATAAGTACAGCCCACCGAAGGTGTTGGGCTGACTTGTTCACTGAGACTGGTTCTTTAGTTTTAAGTGCTTCTAGTCTTCGCATCACAGCAGCTAGTTTAGCTTCAGTAGCTATGTTAGCCTCAATGGAATGGACACCTCCTTAAGAAGAGCTAGGGTCATTAGTCCTAAATTTTTCCGGAGTTGGTTCCCATTGAATGGTATTATCAGCCAACTCTTCATATAATAACCATTCTTCATCTTCGTTCTTTTTCAAAAATCCTCCTTTACACATGGATTCTAATAAGGTTTTTGTTTGATATTCTAATCCATCATAAAGTGCTTGGCAAAGTCACCATTTCTCTATCCCATGGTGAGGGCATTGGGCAAGGAGGTCCTTAAAATGTTCGAGGTACTTTCAAAAAGTTCATTGGCTATTTGCTTAAACTATAAGATGTTTTTCCTAATTAGTGCAGTCTTGTGAACGGGATAAAACTTCTTTAAGAAGGCTTTGATGAAATTATGCCATGAGAATATGGAACCGGCCTCTACACTATAGAGTCATTTCTTTGCTAAGTCTTTCAAAGAGAATGGGACAAATCGTAATTTGATCGCATTTATTCCTAGGCTGGGTATTTTCATCATTAAACATACTTCTTCAAATTTCCTTATGAAAAAGTATGCATCCTCGGATTCAAGTCCATGAAATTTGGGAAGAGTGTTGATGTATTGTGGTTTGAGCTCAAATTGGTCAACACCTTCATCGGGTAACGGAATGCAAGATGGAAGAGAGGTCCTAATAGGATAGAACCTATCTTGCAGTGATGGTGATTGTGCCATGTGTGAATTAGGTTTTTGTTCGGGTGGTGAACTGGTCCTAGTTAGTCTAGATGTGACTGGGTCTCTTGACCAAGCTGACATGTACAGTTAACAAACAAGTTCACCCAATCAATCAAGAAAGAGAAAAATAATCAAAAATCCTATTCTAGGGTTAGCCTTGACCTAGATGACTCCTAACTTTAGACTGTCTTTAGGAGGTATATTGCCGACCTTAACCACAAGTTAATCGGCCAAGTAGGTGGCAAGATCGGTGGGAGCTTATCCGTCAAAGACGTTCCTTAATTAAGTAACCACCGATCATCAAGCTTTCGGCCCTTAATCCCCTTCCTACGCACCGATTTGACAAGAGTTAATTTCCAACAACTTCCTCCTTTAGTCAATCTCCTAATGAGTTCGAGTTAACCTAAGACCAACATCTAGTCAATTTTTATTTTAGGGTTAGGTTTGTGAGTGCAACGAAGATGATTTGTGGGCAAAGAAGGGTGATAAAATCCCCACCTTATCTTGTTTATGGGATTTGCCCTTAAATTGTTTTAGTGCATGTATAAAGCAATAGACAAGTATTCACTCAAAAGCAGTAAATGAGCAAAAGGTCCTAGTCTGTATGCAATGCGAACGTACCTTGTCGCCAGCACTCTTCAACAGAAATTAAGAAAATTTAAATAGACACGTGCCTATGATGTAAGAGTAATTTTTTTTATTAATCAACTAATAGGTTACTGTTAATTAGTTAGCAGTATGCAGGGTGATAACAGAGAAAAATTATCAAAGCAGTAAACAGAACTTTGTAATTTGCAGCAACCTGCAAAAACTCAGTCAGTAGTTCACTACTACTACGCCGCGAAAACGCGGCTATGGCTGCGTTTACGCAGTTAGATAGTAGGCTCTACTGCTCTGCCTTCTAAGGCAGAGGCATAAAGTTGCTATATGTTGTTTGCTGTAGTTATAGTTCCTGTTCTCTGATCCTGCTAACAGAAAGAAAAAGAAGAATGAGATTTTGAGAATATCGTGCCGTTCCTTCCCTAGCAATGGCACCAAATTTTTGATTGAAATGCGAAATTGTATTGTAAATAGTTTAGAAAATCTTAGTCTCGTTTCAAGGTAACCGTGTAGCATAGGCTAGACGGGTTCATCCACAGGGAAGGATGCGATGGAAGCGTTTCTGAATGATCTTCTCTGTAATTCGCTTGGAAAAGAAAAGGAGAGATTGATTAGATTTGATCAAGTTTAAGAAGTATAGTTTACTAATCATCTACCACAACTCATGATATTAGTCTCAAAGAGTGAATATCATCTTGAATGAAGAAGCATCCATCCTAGGTTATTAATTGAGAATCAAGTAAGATGAATGATGTTGGAACCCTAACTAGTGTGCACTAATAAAGATTAAACATTCGCTCATCCTAATTTCAAAGTATAGCATAAGAGAAGTTTTTTTTACTTAAAATTATGCTATCAAAGTTTTTAAGTATGAACTATGAAGAATCATTTAAAATTGCAACCTGAATTAAAGTAAACCTAATCATCGATTCATCTTCAAGAAGACTATTTTAATCCTAGAGTGTCTAACAATAATAGATATAAATCAATTCACCTTTTAAACTAAACTAGGGTTGATCGAGAGATTAGCAAACTATAGGTTTAATTTAGTTATTCATTTTTTTATTTTATTTTCAATTTTTATGTTGAATAAGAAAATTGCATGAAAACGAAAAGAAGAAAAATCATTAATCTAAGTAGAAAAATGAATTGAATTGCAAAGAAGAATGAGTAACCTTTTATTAGATGTCATCACCAATTACAAAGCTCCTCTCTTTCTTCAAAATATTCTTCTTCGAATAACAAAATGAAAATACAAGAAATTTCGGAAAGAGAGAAAATCTAAAGAAAAACCTTAAGCTTCAGTCTCTAGATGCCCCCTCTCTATTGCTCTGCAAGGGTATTTATAGGAGATATAGGAAGTAGAGTCCTAGTACAACTCTTCCACGAAAACATATAACCAACTTCATTCAAATGGCCGCAGAAACGCAGTGGCCACGCGCTTTCTTGCGTGGGCTCTTCTGGTCCGTTCATCTGGGTTCCTCCTGTATTTTGTATTCAAACCTTCTATCTTAAGAACTCGAGATAACTTTAAAAGCAAGTTATCACAAATCCAAATTTATAAAAGGATTTGTTCTTTATCTTTAAGCTTTGAAATCACCTAGAGGGGGGGTGAATAGGTGATAATGCTAATCAATACACAAATTAAAAATGTTATGATGCAACGATCACCCGAAACAAGACTAGAAGCTGAATACCCCGTGAAGGGCTCTGAACTCCATCCTCGTGATTCCTCTAGATAAGAGTTTGAGGTGCGTAATGCAATCTTATTATGTGAGTATTAATCGACAATATAGCAATGATTATGAAGCAAGTAAATGTAGCATTGAATATAGAGCAAGTAAATGAAGTAATGAATATAAAGCAAGTAAACCAATCACAAACACAGAGATTTGTTCCGAGGTTCGAGCACCCAGCTCTACGTCCCCGCCTTCACCCAGAAGGATTTCCAACCACTATAACTTTCACAAAGAGTTACAACCACACCGGAGTACCCAACTCCTCAATCACACTCCTCTAGTCTAGAGGTAGTGGAGCCACAAATACAAGAATCTCTTGGTGATCAAAAGACCACAAACCCTCTTTTGAAAACCTTTTTCCCTTACAAAAACCCTATAGAACAATGTGTAGGATTGAAGCTCAAGTTTTGTAAGTGAAAAAGAAAATTAAATTGAAGAGAGTTTTGAACCAAAAACTTCAGTAAAGAGAGAATTTTGAGCACAAAAACAGAGAACAAAAACTTCTTTTGAAAGCTTTAACTTGAACTCTTTTGCAAATGATTGTTGTAAATACCTCAACCCTAATCATCCCTATTTATAAGATAAGGGTAGGGATTAAAGAGTAAACTAATATATAAGTAATTAGGAAATATTTGACCCAAAAGCCAGCCCCTAAACTCGTTTAGAGACAAAACACACATTTTAAAACGTGTTAAAACAACTAGCCGTTAAGGCTGAAATTAAGCCACGGTCGACCGGCCGGTCGACTAGGTTTTCAAAAATTAAGCCGTTGTCGGCCCATGGTCGACCGAAACAAACAGAGAGTAGAGGACTTTCAGTCGGCCGAAGGTCGGTCGACCAAAATGGGGTCCGGTCGACCGCCCGGTCGACGTGCACACATGCACGCACCCAAATGGTCAGAAGCCTGGTCGACCGGTCGGTCGACCGTTCTAACCTGAAACAGAGCCGGTTGACCGCCCGGTCGACCGCAGTAGGCAAAAAATCAGTCTTTTGAAAAAGGTTTTGAAAATCTTGATAGTTTTAAAATAGTTTTGATCAAGACTAGGTATAATATATAAAATGGAGTTTGTAAGTAATAAAATATATTTAAAACTATTTTGTATATAGGAGAAATTTCTTTTAGATAAGTCATGTGCACAAAAACTAGTGTGTAGGGAATTTTGAGCTTCAAACCTATTCACTATTCTTTAACAAACTATAAGAATAAAACTAAGAAAAGAAGTCTCTGAGCCACAATGAAGTCTCTGAGCCATGCTATACCATTCTAGAGCCTTCTCTTCTATGAACACTTCCTCTTGCGTCATTTGTCCTATTAGCATCATAAACCTTGCAAACCTTGCAATAGCTAAGTAAGGCCATCATGAATGGTACTAACCTGAAACTCATCTTAAACAACTTATTAGTACCATATAACTTCTATGTATTTTGTTATCATCAAAACTTAAACAAATGGAGAGTGTAACCTTTTGGGCCAACAAGCTTTTCTCCCCTTTTAACTTTATCCTTGTATTGCAAGCAACTAGGTTTAAGTAGAAGTCCATCTTATCCTTTTCCTCCTCCTTTTACCAATTAGGAGTTCTATTTTATCCTTCCTCTTCCTCCTTAGATTTTAGAATCCAAGTTTAGATTAGGTTACATAAGGTAGAAACTTCTAAATTACTACAATTAGTTTTCCATGTGGGCTTGTAGGATTCTTGGGCTTTTGTGTTTCACTTGTGCTTTATTTCTTTATTTTTTTAATTATCAAGGCTTGCAA
The DNA here is from genome assembly GCA_038442645.1 of Agave tequilana. NCBI lineage: Eukaryota > Viridiplantae > Streptophyta > Magnoliopsida > Asparagales > Asparagaceae > Agave > Agave tequilana. The sequence goes on from JAVJIF010015667.1 coordinate 30,962, forward strand.
ACATTAAACAATAAAACATTAGTAACAGTGCTTAATAAAAGAATAAATAGGGAAATATGATGATAAATGTGATGATAAATATGCACTTTTTACTACCTATCAACATCCATTCAAAAAAGCCGAGAATTAGTTTACTGATTCCCTCCTTTATTAGATTCTCTTGAGATTGATGTGAATCTACACCCAGAAGAACCCGACTCTGATAACGAAGCAGAGAGGGGGCTGAAAGAAGACGAATTTCTCTGAAAAATAAATTCTTTTATGACGAGCATTAATAAGCTCGATTTTGATACCACCGCTAATGTTGAAAGCGAGTGGTTCATCAATGAAGATTTAGACTTGACTTACTTTTCTGCATTTTCTTTGGATTCTGTACAGTCAGACACTAGCACTAATGTAGACAGTGATGAAAGTACACCTAGAGGGGGTGAATAGGTATACAGCTAATCTATGAAGAATAATGCAGAAATTAAAACTAATTACAATACGCTTAGTGTAACCAAAGAGTGTAGCCGAATTTCTGGTGAAGGGCTCTGAACTAACTCCTCTGAATTCCTCTAAATAAGAGTTGAGGTGCTATATGAAACTATCTTGGTTAACCACAAGTATGGGTACACATAAACAACACAAGCATGTATATGATATGACAATATGAATCAATGCACAAAGTAAGAGAGAGAGTTAGAGTAAGTGGATTAAACCCAAACACCAAGATATGTTTCGAGGTTCGAGCACACAGCTCTACGTCCCTGCCTTCACACAGAAGGATTTTCACTAACTCGTCCACACAGGACTTCCTACACAGGAAACCTCCACTGAGGATTTTGGGCAATACAATAACCGGGAGTACACAACTCCTCTCTCAAATACAACACAACCTCTACACTTAGAGGCTAGGCACAAAGCCACCACAAAATCAACCTCACAATAGAAAGATAGGCACTTAGCCAACATCACAATCTCCTCTACACTTGAGGGATTCAACAACAAGGAAAAGAGGTTTACAACTCAAGGTGATCACAAAGACCTCAAACCCAATCTTTTCTCACTAAACAAAGATCTTGTAGATAGGATAGAAATGATAAGCTCAAGTGTGAGAAATAAAGAGTTTTAAAATCAAAAACTTAAAGAAATACTCTTGGAAAAACTTCTAGAATTGATATAAAAATGAAGATAAAAAACAATCCCAAGACTTTCTTTTTCTTTGAATTTTCCAACCCTTTAAAACAAAATAAAGATGAAATCTTTAGGCTTAAAAACTCTTTTGAAAACTTGTATTAAACACTTGTAAAGGTGAGAAATTTAGCTCTTGAAATTCTTATTAAAAACCAACTCAAATGGGGGTATTTATAACCCCATTTGGAATCTGCCTGTTGGCAGCTGAAAAGGGCATTTTTGCCCTTCCGGTCGACCGGCCGGTCGATCGGCCAACGGTCAAAAATGTGACCGTTGTGCCCTCCGGTTGATCGCCCGGTTGACCGTGCCAGATCCAGAGAGCAATTGCTCTCTAGCCGGTCGACCGAGCTGGAAACAGATAGCAGAGCTCTCTGCCCGGTCGACCGCCCGGTCGACCGGAGGCTTTCCAGAGAGCAGAGCTCTCTGGCGATCGACCGACCCGGTCGATCGGCCTCCCCAGCAAGGCAGCGTGCAGGTTCTGTGCACGTCGGTCAACCGGCCCGGTCGACCGGCAGCCTGCCTGCATGACTAATTAGGGTCTTAAAAACTTGGGTTTTTATTATCAAATAAATCCCATAAAATCTCAAAAATTCCACAAAAAATAGTTCTTATATTATCTTTAAAATACAAATATGTGTGACAAAAATTCAACACATATTTCAAATTATTTGAACCATTTTTGTGACTTGAAAATTTTGCTTTAAACTAAAAATCGTATTTTCCAAAACTTGAATTTTTGAAATGGAAATCCGATTTTTTCAAAACTCATGTAAATACAAAAACATGATATTTAAATAACTTTGAAGCATATAGTATATGGATAGAATCCAATATACATGAAACAGATATATATCAATGTTTTTGACATTAAATCCGAAAATAAGTTTTGTTTAAATACGAAACCCAAATACATGAATAGGTTATCAAAGTAAGTTTTTCTAAGAATATGAAGCATACATGTATATAGATCAAATCTAATATACATTATACCATGTAAACTTGTTTTGATATAATACCTTTCATGAAAAACATGATCGGTTAAACCAAAAATCAAAAACCAACAAACATGAAACTTGAAACAAGTGTGTGCGTTGTGAACTTGAGCATATCACACTATCTAACTTTACAATGGATCTAAACAAACTAAACTAAATAAATCGGAGCCTTCTTGTAGAACGCCGTCTCCAAGTTGACTCGATCCAAATGCGATTCCCGAGCTTGGCTCCAACGAGTGGTAGATGTGAACTTGACGCTCGGGCTCTTGAATCACCATGTGAAAGCTCCAAAACACCTTTGTTGAAGCTAATCACCTACTAATATCTTGGTTAAATATCTGAAACTAAATATCACAAAATTATTAGTAAACTATAACTACATGAGATAATTATCATCAAAACTAGAGTGGAAGGCCTCTGGGCCAACAATCTCCCCCTTTTTGATGATGACAAAACCCATGGAGTTATATATGCATGGATTAAAGTTAAGCTTCAAAGAAGCTCCCCCTTAACTTATGCATAGCAATAAACAATAAATATGCAATGAATGCTAAACATGAATATGCATAAACATGCATAAAACCATGAAATAATCATGCTCTTGATACCAAAATTTTTAAAATAAATTACTTTACTACCTTTTTAAAATAAACATGTTCTTAAATACCAATTGAAAATATAAACTTAAAATAAACATGTTCTATAAATATAATTTCTCTTGATACCAATAAAAATTTCAATTGAAAAGATAATCAATAAAAGCTCTTGATACCAATAAAGAAACTTTTAATAAAAGCTCTTGATACCAATTGAAAGATAATAAAGAAAAGCTCTTGATACTAACAATAAAAATTTTAATAAAAGTTCTTGATAGCAAAAAAACAAAACAACAAAATATGTTCTTGATACTACTATCCATGCTTTTGATACCAATATCAACAAAAATAAAACAAACTTTCTTGATACCAGTATGAAACAAACTTTAATATAAACTAATAAGTAAATATGCATATATACTTAAATACTTGTCCCTTTTTTTGTCAATCATCAACCAAGGGGTGAAAGAAAACAATAAAATAATATTCTCCCCCTTTTTGTCCGAAACAAAAATCAACAAGGGGTGAAACCAAAACAAAATATTATGATACCAATTAAAAAATATATCAATTTAGTGCATCATGATACCAATGAAATTAAACAAATAGGTAAACTAACTAAATTTTTTTTGAAGAATACCAACTGAAAGTAAATAAAATATTGAAAACCAAACTTGAAGAAACCAATTGAAAGTACCAATTGAAAGTACGTAAAACATTTTGAAGAAACCAACCAAAAATTTTGATATCAATTGAAAGATGTAAACATATAGGTAATCTTGATACCAATTGTAAAAATTAGTACCAATTGAAAATATTTTACACTTTTGATACCCATTTGAAAAACATAAACCAATCTTTTTGTTAAACACTAAACTCATCTTACAATAGAGATACCAAATAGAGAATAATATCAATTTAATGTTTTTGATACCAATATTGAAAATGAAACATGTTCCAATTGAAAATAATGAAACATATACCAATCGAAAATAATTTTCATTAGGAGCGTATGATACCAAATAAAAAATCAATATCATTTTTCAATCATTTTTCAACATAAAGTGTGGGAGTGAATACCAAAGGTAAACAAAACAATTGAAAGGTGAAATATAAATTTTTTTCCCCTTTATGAAATACGAAACAAAATGATGCATAAGCTTGTATAAGATACCAATTGAAAAATAATCAATTGAAATATAATTGTCATTTAAGAAATCAAGCTTATCATAATCAAAATTTGTGCTCAAAGATATAGAGATATAGTAAGCACAAATAAAACATATATATATGTATGGAAAATTAAATACCAATCGAAATTGACACTATTTGAAGTGTAAGTATACATATATAAACATATATGAGTATACAAAAGGAATGTCAATAGTGATACGAATTGAAAAGATACAATGATATCAATTAAAAACAGATAAGATTAAGCGTATAACTCATACTTCCTACCACCCATTCATGCACATATTTTAAACAGATTTTCAATAATGAGCATGCAAGATATGATCTCCCAACCAACCGCCCTTGGAAGGGTAGGAGTTTTCAAAAATAAGTTTGAAAATAATATAACACGTTTGAAAACTCTACCAAATGAATAATACGAACTAGTTATACGATAAAATTGTAAACTAGTACGAATTCCTTCAAGCAAGGAATAAAAAAAAATATATTTCATGAAAAACATGTAAATCACATGATCACCAAACACTCAAAATCTATATAGCACATATTGTACTCATGAAAACAAAATCATAAGAAAATATTAAGTAAAGTGAGTGTATAAGAGTTATGTGAAACACATCATCATGAAAATAGGCAATCAAGCTCAAAATATGAAATTCCTTAAAACATAAAAGACAAGAAAATCTAATTTTTCATCAAAATAATTTAATCTTCAAGGCATATGTGCATCTTGTACAAACTAAAGTATACATACATATCCAAGCATGAACGAGTCCACAAAAGTATATGCATGAAGGCAAGTGGCTCAAGATGTATATGTATAGCTATTAATTTGGACAAAATAGACATATACATGAAGTTTAAACACAAACATGAAAACATGTCCAAAAATGGGAACAAATGAGCATTCAAGTACAAACACATAATAATCTATTTGTGGCTCACTAGTTGTGCAAGTATATGCCTAAGTTTCAATAAAAACTAACATCTAGACATGTAATCAAAACATGAAGCATAAAATCAAAACAAAACTCATATGATCATTATGTAAATGCACATGCATTAGATATATAATATACACAATAGTTAAAACAAATGTGAGAACACAAAGATATAAGTCCATATTAAACATATGTGTCTCAAATACTAATCATGTATGTCATAGGACTAATAAACATGGCATATGACATAATGAACATTAAAACATGACATGCTAAAAATTAACAATATAAAAAGCATGTAAACATAAATTAGGAGTTAGAGATTGTTACCAAAACCGATAGGCACATCTCCATATCTCCAAACCAAGGTAGTCCTCCCACCAAACTCCCCTTGAAATTGATGCATCTAAATAGTCCTTTTTAAGCTCCGAACGCATCCACCTCAAGGCACCATCACTCTCACGTCATGTGAGAGCCCACACCTACATCAAATAAAATAGGAGTGGTCTTTGGTACCATACTCTTTTGGGTCCATGGGGGTTAGCTCTTTTCCTAGCCCAAATTTATTTGCTAAATTTATATCATGTATCTTATCAAAACAAAATTTAGCATGGTGGCCCTTACGTCCACAATGTGTACATATGTACACATGAGCATACATTATGTGATGGGTGTGAACGTGGGAAGCATGTGTATGCCATGGTTTGTGTGCATGCATAGGAGGAACTTGTTTCTTTCGAAACATAGATTCGAACCGAGAGTGATTCATAACATAATGGCTCAAAGTGGAGCCCAAACATTCAACACTTTTCTTCAAAACATTTATATCATTTTTAATACTTGAATATAAAGTGGAGCATGCAATAGGTGAGGTAGACGATGAAGCTACACTAGCATGGCAAACATGAGAATCTAAATCATTTTTCAAAGAAATGTTTTTCTTGGAAACAAAATCCAAATACTTTGAAATAGAAGCAATTTTGTTTTTCAAGGTTCATTTCTTTTAAAACAAAATCAAGTTTTGAAGTTAAAGACTCATTTTTCTTCAAAACATTTTCACAATCATTTTTATTTTTTAAAATCTTGTTTTCATTTAGAGCAAGATCAAGTTGGGATTTAAGTGAGTCACGTTCACTTGAAATCTCATCCCTTTCTTGCAAAGCAATCTCAAGTCTAGAAGATAAATTTTTATTTTTCTTTTTTAATCCAAAGCTATCCTTTTTCAAAAGTTTATATTTTGAAATCAAATTTTTATAATTTTTAGCTAGTTCATTATTTAAGGCATGTGCATCCATATACTCATTACAATAAGAACTAGTACTAACATCTAGTTGAGTATCGGAATGTACCTCAAGGGAGTCATTCCCTTGGACCATGAAGCAACGTTCGTCGGACTCGTCTCGACTAGATTTTCTCTTCTTATTGATAAGTGTTTGTAGCTCGGGAGATGTCAAAATGTTCCACACTGCAAAAGCAGAATCATAATGAGAAAACACATGTAAATATTCTTTATCTAGAGATGCTCTAAGTGCCTTTAGGGATAGTGCATTGGCCTCTATATGCTTGCTATCACTATGGTAGGATTCCTTGGTAATGGTAAGGTAAACTTTGTAACCCAGTGCTTTTAAATGGCAACTCATCATAACCTTCCATATATCAATTCTAGAGACAGCAAGACATGGGAGGGCTATCCATGAGTGCAAACTATATGTGTGCAAATGCAAATGATAGATTAGCAACCAAGATCACACTCCTAGGTGGTTAAACCTAATATCAGGAGCGTAGGCTCTAATACCAATTGAAAGTACACCTAGAGGGAGAGTGAATAGGTGTACGGTTAATCTATGAACAATAATGCAGAAATTAAAAACTAATTACAACACACTTAGTGTAACCAAAGAGTGTAGTCGAATTCCTGGTGAAGGGCTCTGGACTAACTCCTCTGAATTCCTCTAAATAAGAGTTGAGGGGCTATATAAAGCTCTCTTGGTTAAACATAAGTATGGGCACACACAAACCACAAGCATGTATGTGATATGACAATATGAATCAATGTACAAAGTAAGAGAGAGTTAGACTAAGTGGATCAAACGCAAACACCGAGAAATATTTCGAGGTTCGAGCACACATCTCTACATCCTCACCTTCACACAGAAGGATTTTCACTAACTCGTCCACACAGGACTTCCCACACAGAGAACCTCCACTGAGGATTTTGAGCAATACAATAACCGGGAGTACACAACTCCTTTCTCAAGTACAACACAACCTCTACACTTAGAGGCTAGGCACAAAGCCACCACAAAATCAACCTCACAATAGAGGGATAGGCACTTAGCCAACAACCACAATCTCCTCTACACTTAGAAGGATTCAACAACAAGGAAAAGAGGTTTACAACTCAAGGTGATCACAAAGACCACAAACCCAATCTTTTCTCACTAAACGAAGATCCTATAGATAGGATAGAAATGATAAGCTTACGTGTGAGAAATAAAGAGTTTGGAAATAAAAAACTCAAAGAAAAACTCTTGGGAAAACTTCTAGAATTGATATAAAAATAAAGATCAAAACAATCCCAAAGACTTTCTTTTTCTTTGAATTTTCCAACCCTTTAAAAAAAAAGATGAAATCTTTTGGCTTAAAAACTCTTTTGAAAACTTATATTAAACACTTGTAAAGGTGAGAAATTAAGCTCTTGAAATTCTTATTAAAAACCAACTCAAATGGGGGTATTTATAACCCCATTTGGAATATACCCGTTGGCAACTGAAAAGGGCATTTTTGCCCTTCCGGTCGACCAGTCCAACAGTCAAAAATGTGACTGTTGAGCCCTCCGGTCAACCGCCTGGTCACCGTGCCAGATCCAGAGAGCAATTGCTCTCTGGCCAGTCGACCGCCCGGTCGACCGAGCTGGAAACAGAGAGCAAAGCTCTCTACCCGGTCGACCACCCGGTCGACCAGAGGCTTTCCAGAGAGCAGAGCTCTCTGACGGTCGACCGATTTGGTCGACCGCCCTCCCCAGCAAGGCAGCGTGCACGTTCTGTGCACGTCGGTCAACCGGCCCGGTCGACCGCTGATTAGTCACATATATTGCATATGCATTGTCACCTTACCATACTTTTTAGCTAATAAATCATATTAATAAGTATTCTTCTTCTTTGTTTAATGTACGCCCAATTGCTAAAAGAAATAAAGAAAATAAGCCCAAAAGCCCACCAAATTCTGAATTAATTCAGAAGAAATTTGAAATCAAAGAATCAGGGCAAAATCTGACATATCAGTGAGGTTGAAAATCGGTTAAGAAGAATCCTCCCTGAATCAAGCGGTTGAAGCCAACAATCAAAGGCTGTTTCGTCAAATCCTAGAGCAGAAACGAGAAAACCAGAAGAATATACAAGAAAATCATCAAATAAGGGATCTCCCCCAACTGGGTGTGGCCACATGGCCACACCAGGGCCGCGAAAATGCGGCCCTAGCCGCGTTTCCGCGGCCAACTGGATTCAGTTGGGGGAGCGTTTGCTCCCCCAATCTTCCCGGGATCCTCTCTTTCTAGTTTTGCCCTATAAATACTAGTTTCAGCTAAGCAAAATGGGACGACCATGCAGAGATAGGATTTAGTCTAGTTTTCCATTTTTTAGTATAGGTTTTTGTTTTTTTCTTTTCACGTATTTTTTAGTTTTAATTTATGTAATTCAGAGGAGATCAAACTTTCATAGAAGAACGAGAACGAAGCTTGTGCTGAGAGTGACACTGGTGTAAGGTTTCTTTCTTTTCTTTTATTGTTATGAAATCGAATCTGTATTTTCTTTTTGTATGTACTTCATTTTAGTGTTCTTCTTCTTCTTCTTTTCTACTTCACTCTTCTTTTGGTACAATTGTCTTCCAAGTGAGTCTACAAGCATCAAAAGAGCCTTGCCTTTGCGAGTACCACCGATAGCTCATGACGATGGATTTGAGTCTCTCTTTATCATTTCATGCATGTTTTGTCTTGATGATGTAATGTGGAAGAGACAATAATCAACTCTTATGGGCTATGCGCTGATTGCCTCCACTTCAAGGTAACATCGTCGCCAAAGATTCAAGGTAAGCTTTTGGTCAAAAGAAAGTAAGTAATTATTTTTAGTTCTTCTTTCTTTTCTTGTAACTTTTAGTTTAGATCATCAACACGACATCTTCCAAATCTCTTTCACTCTTTCATTTTCTTTGTACATAGTCATTTTCTGATTTTCTCCACCTTCTCATCTATCGCTTTCTTTTTAACTTTAATCTAACTCTTTTCATTTTTATTTCATAAAACAAAGAAGAACCTTCGTTTTTCTTCATAAAGATTTCAATACAAACCTTGAACGCTTCTATCGCTAACCCTCCTTGTGGATCACGACCCGCATAGCCACTTGCTATTGCGGTAGAATTGAGCACTTGCACATCTCTATTTTGAAGTTCTAAAATTTTGTATTTTGTGTGCAGGTTCAAGCTTCAATCAAATTTTGGCGCCGTTGCCGGGGAGGGTAACAGTTTTTATTGAATTTTTGGAACTAAAACGAATTTTTCTTCTCTGTTGCAGGTTACAAGTCAAAGAAAACAGGAAAGAAGACTTGCAGTAATATATAAGTGTCTTGGGCCTCTGTTCCAGAAAACAGAGACCAAGTACCCTCTGAATTGCTGCGTTTGCTCGGCTCTAGCCGCGTTTCCGCGGGAAGGAAGAGTTCACTACTGACTGACTTTTTGCAGGGCTGCTTGCTTTGCAAAAATTAGAGTTTATTCAAACTTTATTTCTTGTATGACATCACCAGAAGCCTGCTAATAAACCAACAGTAAAACATTTGTTGAAAAAGTTAAAAAATTGATTAGACGTTTGCATTTTAGGCACGTGTCTTTTCAATTCATTTACTTTACTGTTGAAGAGTGCTGGAGCAAGATACGTTCGCATTGCATTTAGAATAAGACTCATCTCTTGGTTGATTTACATCGCTTTGAGTGAATCTTGTTTGCATATCTTGTACACTTGCACAAACTGATCTTAAGGGCACCACCCCATAACAAGATAAGGTGGGGATTTAATCAGCCTTCCTTGGCCCAAAAATCAGATTCCAAGCACTCACTAACCGAGCCTAACTAAAAATGAGTAGACATTGGCCCTAGGGACATCTCGGACTCAATTAGGAGATTATCCTACGGGGGAAAGGTGTTGGAATTTGACTCCTGCCAAATCAGAGTCTAGGAAAGGGATTAAGGGCCGAAAGCCCGAAGGTTGGTGGTTATTTAATTAAGGAACGTCTTTGATGGAAACCTCCCACCAATCTTGCCTTGACTTGGCTGATTAGCTAATGGTCAAAGTCTGCATTATACCTCCCGTGGACAGTCTAACCAGTTAGGAGTCGTCTAGGTCATAGGTCTACCCTAACTTAGTTTAGAATTTTTTTCTTTGTTGTTTGCTTATTTGTTTGTTTTTTGTTTGTGTTTTATTGTGTGATATGGCTTATAACAATAATTTTTTCAATTTTAATGGTAATCCATATTACACACAAACTTCTTTTTCGGATATTACCAACCCGGCATATCATAACTTTGACCAACATAGTGTGCCGGATTGGTCTTATCTGAATCAATATAGCCCATGCCCCCAATCTTATGACCATAATTTCCAGAATAATTTCAACTCTTCACAGAGTCAATGGGGATTCACCTCCCCCGAGTCCAATTTTCAATCAACTTGTCCTCCTTATCCACCTTATCCATAATATTTCCAAGATTCATACTCAGCTCCACAAGTCCAAATAGAAACCATCAATTTTGGAAATGAGTATGCGTGAGTCCAAACAACAATCACAAAATCTGAAGGACTCACAATTTCACCACCAATTCTAAAATAACACTTCATCTTTTCAATCACAACAATACGATGAACCAATCAACTATGAAAAGATGCTTGAAGCCATGACTCAGGCTCAAAACGCTCGTAATCGTGACATAAATATGATGGTCCAAACTCTACATTCTCACTGTTTGACCAGTTCTGATGTCGCTAACCATTCTGTTAAGCTGAAGAATCATGTTGTTTTGGAAATCAAGGTTCCATTTCAGAACAATCATTTGAACTTGCCCAAACTCCAAATTTTGAAAATGATATTGACAGTTTGGCAAGTTATTCCTTTCCTGAAATAGAACTTGAGAATGAATATAATCCTGAACCTTAACTTAGTGATTCAATTCTACTTCCTGATTCAATAATGACTCCGGTATCTTCACCTGATTTCAATCTTTTCCCGAGTCAACATTGGATCCTGTGCCAATTCATCATGAAATTGAATCACCCATCTTTGATGATCATATTGAACTTGACCAATTTTACACTTTTGAAAGTCCTATTGACAAATTGGCAAGTTCTCATTTTTACGAATTTGAACTCAATGAGAAATGTGACCTAGATTCTCAAATCTGTGATCCAGTTCAAATTTTTGAATCAATATTGACTACTGTTTTGTTACCCGACTTGAGTAATATTTTAGAGTCAGTTTTGATTCCCACAACTATCATTCTTGAACTTGAATCACCAATATTAAGTCACATTCCATTGTTCAAAAATAAATGTGGACTTGAGTTTCAACTTCTTGACTTGGACCCGCTTCTTGAACCAATCTCGACTTCTGAACCCTTACTTGACTTAAGTCACCTTCCTGAGTCGGTATTAGTTCCTGTACTTCCTGAGTCCAAGTCAATCATTCTATCTTTTCACACTCCATTTTGGGACAAGGCAGTTGACAAATTTGACTCCAAAATTAATTATGGAATTTGGAAATTAGATGGGGTTAAATTTTTAATAAAAATCCTTCATGGATACATCATTTTAATAGGTTATATTAGAGAAATTTCTGGTGGGTTCCCCCGAACTCCACGCAAAGTCGATTGGGCCGCATTTCGTGGGCCAATCAGACCACCACCGGAACCACCACCTTAAGGTAGTATTTTCCTTCCCTGTCTTCTTTTTCATGCATCTATTCTTTGATTCATACATTGAGGACAATGCATGAGATAGGTGTGGGGGAGGGTTCTAACATAACTTAGGTATAAAAAATAAAAAATAAAAATTAACATTTTCTTTACTTTTAAAAACTTTTTGAAAATAGAAACAATATTTTGACATATTTTTTGTAAGAAATTAAGTCAATTTTAAGGAATAAGAAATTAAAATTAGGATTTCTTAAATTGGGTCAAAATAAGATTATTTGTTTGATTTTTAGGGTTAGGAAGATAATTTGTCAAAGTAATTTAGTCTTGATCTTTACCTTAATGAAATATGCACACTTCGTACACTTACACACTTAGGGTTCAAAAACAAAGATTCTTATGCCTTATATATATAAAAAAATAAAATCTATGAAAGATGAACAAATCTAATTATTGATTAGCTAGGTGCTTTGGCCTAAGCAAGCCTTAGTATTTATGAGAAAGATGATTATATAAGTTTAAAAAAAATATATATATATGAAAATCCTCTGATTAAGCTGGGTATTTGTGCCTAATAAAGCATAAGTATTCACGCCTAAAAGGGGTTCAAATAATAAAATCCTTAGTTTTGTGGCCTTGTTTGCTCGAGTCCTTAAGTTCTTGGGGTGTTTCCTCACCCGATGCCCTAAGACCGTTTTGTTTGGTAGTCATCGATTAAAGGCTCGTTACATGGGCAGATTAGAAAGCCTAATAGAACTAAGGAATAATACTACAAAAATATATATATATATATATAAATATATAAGGCATAAGAGTTAGAGTTAAAGAACCCTTAGCCAAACTTCACAGTCACGATGGTGCATATGACTCAGGGTAGAGTAATAGACTAAATGAGAAGTACAATTTGACTCCTTACTTTGATTGATAACAAATTTTTGAATAGAGACTAAGTTTAGGAATGAAAAATTCAGTTTTCCTATAACTTATAGATTACTTAAGCCTTACAATTATATTTCAAATATTTTTCTCTTTCAAAATGCTTTTCAAAAATACTAACTCTTTGTTTCTCTTTCTTTATGGATTTTGTGGGTGTAATCCACTGAAAACCCTCACGAGACAAAAATCGTCCTCTAGGGGAAACCTAGAGGTTTAACAGCTTGTTGCACATGCTCAGTGCAATCGAGTGACCTGCGAAAGTGGTCTAATAATCCTTAGTATAGTTTAGTTGTTTTGCTCGAGGACGAGCAAAAGATAAGTGTGGGGGTGTGATTAGTCACATATATTGCATATACATTGTCACCTTACAATACTATTTAGCTAATAAATCATATTAATAAGTATTCTTCTTCTTTGTTTAATGTAGGCCCAATTGCTAAAAGAAATAAAAGAGAAACAAGCCCAAAAGCCCACCGAATTCTGAATTAATTCAGAAGAAATTCGAAATCAAAGAATCAGGGCAAAATCTGGCATATCAGAGAGATTGAAAACCGTTGAGAAGAATTCTCCCTGAATCAAGCGGTTGAAGCCAACAATCAAAGGCTGTTTCGTTAAATCCTGGAGCAGAAATGAGAAACCAGAATAATATACAAGAAAATCATCAAATAAGGGATCTCCACCAACTGAGTGTGGCAACATGGCCACATCAGGGCCGCAGAAACGCAGCCCTAGCCTCATTTTCGTGGCCAACTGGATTCAGTTGGGGGAGCGTTTGCTCCCCCAATCTTCCCGGGATCCTCTCTTTCTGGTTTGCCCTATAAATACTAGTTTCAGCTGAGCAAAATGGGACGACCATGCAGAGATAGAATTTAGTCTAGTTTTCCATTTTTTAGTATAGGTTTTTGTTTTTTCTTTTCATGTCATTTTATTTTTAATTTATGTAATTCAGAGGAGATCAGACTTTCATAGAAGAACGAGAACGAAGCTTGTGCTGAGAGTGACACTGGTGTAAGGTTTCTTTCTTTTCTTTTATTGTTATGAAATCAAATCTGTATTTTCTTTTTATATGTACTTCGTTTTAGTGCTCTTCTTCTTCTTCTTCTTCTTTTCTACTTCACTCTTCTTTTGGTACAATTGTCTTCCAAGTGAGTCTACAAGCATCGAAAGAGCCTTGCCTTTGCGAGTGCCACCGATAGCTCATGACGATGGATTTGAGTCTCACTATATCATTTCATGCTTGTTTTGTCTTGATGATGTAATGTGGAAGAGACAATAATCAACTCTTATGGGTTATGCGCTGATTGCCTCCACTTCAAGGTAACATCGTCGCCAAAGATTCAGGTAAGCTTTTGGTCAAAAGAAAGTAAGTAATTATTTTTAGTTCTTCTTTCTTTTCTTGTAACTTTTAGTTTAGATCATCAACACGACATCTTCCAAATCTCTTTCACTCTTTCATTTTCTTTGTACATAGTCATTTCTTTATTTTCTCCACCTTCTCATCTATCGCTTTCTTTTTAACTTTAACCTAACTCATTTTCATTTTCATTTCTTAAAACAAAGAAGAACCTCCGTTTTTCTTCACAAAGATTTCAATACAAACCTTGAACGCTTCTATCGCTAACCCTCCTTGTTGATCACGACCCCATAGTCACTTGCTATTGCGGTAGAATTGAGCACTTGTATATCTCTATTTTGAAGTTCTAAATTTTGTATTTTGTGTGCAGGTTCAAGCTTCAATCAACCGCTCACTGCTGCGGTCAACCGGCAGCCTGCCTGTCTGACTAATTAGGGTCTTAAAAACTTGAGTTTTTATTATCAAATAAATCCCATAAAATCTTATAAATTCAACAAAAAACAGTTCTTATATTATCTTTGAAATACAAATATGTGTGACAAAAATTCAATACATATTTCAAATTATTTGAACCATTTTTGTGACTTGAAAATTTTGCCTTAAACCAAAAACTGTATTTTCCAAAACTTGAATTTTTGAAATGGAAATCCGATTTTTCAAAACTCATGTAAATACAAAAACATGATATTTAAACAACTTTGAAGCATATAGTATATGGATAGAATCCAATATACATGAAAGAGATATATATCAATGTTTTTGATATTAAATCCGAAAATATGTTTTGTTTAAATACAAAGCCCAAATACATGAATAGGTTAACAAAGTAAGTTTTTCTAAGAATATGAAGCATACATGTATATAAATCAAATCTAATATATATTAAACCATGTAAAATTGTTTTGATATAATACCTTTCATGAAAGCCAAGATCGGTTAAACCAAAAAGCGAAAACTAACAAACATGAAACTTGAAACAAGTGTGTGTGTGTTGTGAACTTGAGCATATCACATTATGTAACTTTACAATGATCTAAAAAACTATACTAAAACAAACCGGAGCCTTCTTGTAGAACGCTGTCTCCAAGTTGACTCGATTCAAACGCGATTCCCCGAGCTTGACTCTAACGAGTGCTAGATGTGAACTTGACGCTCGGGCTCTTGAATCACCATATGAAAGCTCCAAAACACCTTTGTTGAAGCTAATCACCTACTAATATCTTGGTTAAATATCTGAAACTAAATACCAAAAGATTATTAGTAAACTATAACTACATGAGTTAATCATCATCAAAACTAGAGTGGAAGGCCTCTTGGCCAACAAGTGATTCTTGGTCAGCAATGAATGATCTAATATCATTGCACACACCAACAAAGTCATCCCTCCTAGTATGTGAAAAGATTGAAAGCACACAATGCCCTCTTTGAAGTACAAGATAAGCGAAAAGGTCAAAAGCCAATTTTATTCAGGCAGAACGAAATAGAGCCCATAGCTTGTGAAAGCTCAGGGGGTAAATCTGAGTCTTCACAATTTTTCTATTATGGACAAAAGTTACGATACGTAATGGAAAGAATGGGGTATGATTTCTAATTGATCGCTGATATTGCACATTCTCATACTTATTATATAATAAACTCTGCTTTTAATCCTAATTATTGTCTAATTTATATGCTGGCCCATTACTAAAGGAAAGGAAAGAGAAACGAGCCCAAAAACCCATCAAAATTCTGATTTAATTCAGAATTAATTTAAATTAGAAAATCAGGGCAGATCATGGCAAATCAGAGAAGTTAAAAACCGGTTAAAACAAATCTTTAAAATCAATTGGTTAAAGCTAAATATCAAAGGCTGTTTCGTCAAATCTAGGAGCTAAAACGGGAAATCCAGAACCAAATAAAGGAATATCACTAACTGAGGAGTTGTACCCCCCAGATGTGGCCACCTGGCCACACCCAGGCCACGAAAACGTGGCCAAAGCCACGTTTTCGCAACTTTGTTAGAGAAGTTGGGGGAACGTTTGCTCTCCTATCTTCGTACGCTTCTCCTCGTTGGGTTTTGCCTATAAATACTGGGTTTTTCAGAGCGTACAAGGAGGAACAAGCAGAGATAGATTCTTAAGCCAGTTTTTCATTTTTTTTAGTGTAAGTTTTTATTTTTTTTTATGTAATTTTTACTTTTCTTTATGTAACTGAGAGGAGAGACGAGTTTCATAGAGGAATGAGAGGAAGCTTGTACTTGAAATCACCTAGGGGGTGAATAGGTGATAATGCTAATCTAGTGAACTTAATGCGAAATTTAAAATTAATTGCAATTACATACAAGCAAGTAATTTAAGCAAAGAATATAATGCAAGAGAAAAGAGCAAGTAAACCAAACGCAAACACCGAGAATTTTTTTGAGGTTCGAGCACCCAGCTCTACATCCCCGCCTTCACCCAGAAGGATTTCTAACAAATATAACTTCACAAAGAGTTACAATCACACCGGAGTACCCAACTCCACAATCTCGAACACAAGTACTTCTTGGTGATCAAAAGACCACAAACTCACTTTTGTAAAGGCCTCTTTCCCTTACAAGAACCCTGTAGAACAATGGTTAGAATTGAAACTCAAATATTGTAAGTGGAAAAAGAAAATGAAATTCAGAGAGTTTAGAAAATAAAACTTCAGCGATGAGAGAATCTTCAGCACAAAACCAAGGACCAAACTCTTTTAAAAGCCTTTGAAAACTTTGAATATTTTTGCCAATGCTTATTGTGAAAACCTCTACCCTAATGACCCCTTTATATAGGATTGAGGAAGAGTAAACATAGAAAAGTTTTACCTGAATATAAGAGAAGAAATTGACCCTCTAATACAGCTAACCACGTTTTATTTAAACTTAAACACATTTTGAAAACATGTTAAAAATCAGCCTCCAGAAAATTAGCCATTACTGCCAATCTGGCAGATTAGTCAACTTTGAGCACATTTTTCTGGCGGCAAATATTCGAATTCAGAATAAGGTATATAGGAATAATTTGTAGATCTTTAAGTCTTCATTTTAATGCAATTAAAATCAACTCAATATCAGTTTGGATGAGAAAGTTATCAATAAAACACTGACAGTGTCAAAATAGAAACTGTAAGCTGTTTTCAGAACAAGAACAGAGTTCAACAAAATATTTGACATCTTTAAAATTTGAATCTGAAAATGATTATTGAATAAGAAATTTATATCTGAAAGTTATCTTTGAAATGCAAGTTTAATCATATTATTTGAATATAAGAATAAAAAGCTATGATAAGAAAAGTAAAAAGGTGTCAAGCAAATCAGCAGAACTAAAACTGGTTCAAATCCAAAACCCGATATATGTACTTAAAATCTAAAACCGATTCAATTAAAAACCAAACGTATTGAATTTATGTGTGTGTATTTGAGCTTCAAGCTATCCACTATTCTTTAACAAAACTATAAAACTAAAAACAAAACTAATGAAGTCTCTTGAGCCAAACTGAAGTCTTGAGCCATGCAATGTCATGCTAGATCCTTTTCTTCTATGAACATTCCTTCCTGTGCCATTTGCCTTATTTGCTCCATGAACCTAGAAAGTCTTGCAAAAGCTAAACAATGGCCTTCAAAATATTACTAACCTGAAACTCATCTTGAACAAACTTATTAGTACCAATATAGCTCTTAAGTGTTTTGTTATCATCAAAACTCCAAACAAATGGAGAGTGTAACCTTTTGGGCCAACAATCTCCCCCTTTTTGATGATGACAAAACAAATAGGCTATATTATCAAGATATAAAAGGGATATAAAAACTCTCCCTCAAATGATACTCTATTTTATCAAGTATAAAATATGAAAGCATATACATATATGAATATGTATAAAACATGAAACCTACATATAATATATGAGATAAACATGTACAAAATATGAACATGTACAAAATATGAAACCAAAACATGAAATCACCAATACTTCTCCCCCTTTTTGTCATACAACAAAAAGGGTTAGGAAACAACCAATAAATAATGACAATGCATAGATATGCATAAAACAAGCTTTTAATACTAAAATAAATCTTTACATGAACATGTTCTGAAATAATACTCTTGATACCAATAAAAAATCAAACTAACCAAACTATGTTCTTGTATAAATATGCATATAAACTTAAATACTTCTCCCCCTTTTTGTCAATCATCAACAAAGGGGTCCAAGTAAGCAATAAAACATATTCTTCCAAAAAAATATCAATATAAGTGAATCATGATACCAATTGAAAGATAATCAATATATAAAAATTCTTGTTATTAATAAAAAAAAACAATAAGCGAAGTATAAAAATAACAAAATACTTCTCCCCCTTTTTGTAAATAAACAATTAAAAATCATACATCTTGATGCCAATAGAAAGTAAACAAATAAGCATCTTGATACCAATTGTAAGTATTTTTCATATGATACCAAATAAAATCCATATTAATTTTCATTTAAATCATTTTTCATCATAAAGTATGGGAGTAGAAAACAAAGGTAAACCAAATATCAATTGAGAGATAAAATACGAATTTTCTCCCCCTTTATGAAATACCAATTAAAATGATGCATAAGCTTGTATTAGGATACCAATTGAAAACTAATCAATTTAAATATGATATTCATTAAAAATCAAGTTTGGCAAAACTAAAATTTGTGATATTATTGAGTACAAATTAAACATATATGAGTATACAAAAAGAATGTCAATATTGATACCAATTGAAACGATCCAATGATACCAATTGAAACAATAATAAGATCAAGTGTATACCTCATATAACCTACCACCCATTTCATGCACATGTTTTAAAATGATTTTCAATAATAATATACAAGGCATGGTCGCCCAACCAACCGCCCTTAGATGGTAGGGTTTTCAAAAATAGTTTGAACATAAAGTATGTTTGAAAAACTCTACCAAAACGAAGAATATAGCAACTAGTTAAATGGAAAAACTTGTAAACTAGTACGAAATCCTTCAAGTAAGGAATAAAACAAACTTGTTTTTCATGAAACACATGTAAATCACATGGCACTAAAAACACTCAAAATCTACATAGCACATATCATACTCATGAAAACAAAATCATGAGAAACCATTAATAAGGATAGTGTACAAGTGTAATGTGAAACACACTATCATGAAAATATGCACTTAAGCTCAATTAAGGTATTCCTTTAAACATGAAAACATGAGACTCATCAAAACTAAATTTTCATTAAACCCAATTCATACTTCAAGGCATATGTATGTTTTGACAAAACAAGAAGTATACATACATATCCCTAAACACAATTTAAGTCCATAATAACGATTTGCATGAAAAGCAAATGACTCAAAGGGTATACATGTATATCTTAAAGTTTGGCAAAATAGACATATACATGAAGTTAAAACACAAGATCATAAAACATATCCAAAGAGGGAATACAAGTTAGAATGCATGAATCATCAAAACTTGACTAACAAGCACATCTAACGGGTACAAAAGTGCGTTCAAGCACAAACATATAATGATCTATTTGTGGCCCATAATATGTACAAGTATATATCCTAGTTTTAATGAAAACTAACATCTAAACAATAATCAAATCATGTAGCATAAATTGGGACATAAATCATCATTACAAACATAAAATAATCATTATGTAAATCCACATGCTATTAGAACTATGAAAGACACGAAAGCTAAACAAGGGTGAGAACACAACATATGTGTCAATATAAACATGGGTGAACTCAAAAGCTATACATGCATGTCAATGGTCTAATAATTATGGCATTTAACATACTAATCAAAACATGAAGTATCAAAACAAAAATCATAAACATCCATATGATCATTATGTATATGCATGTACATTAGATCTAGGACATACATATTAGTTATAAAAACAAAGTGAGAACACAATGATATAAGTCCATTTTAAACAAGAGTGTCTCAAATAACTAACAAGTATATCACTATTCTAATAAACATGGCATAGGCATAATGAACAATAAAACATGACATGTTGTAAATCAATGACATGAAAAAAAACATGCAAATATAAACGGGAGTTAGAGATTGATACCAAAACTGATGAAGGCACCTCTCTAGTTCTCCAAACCAATGGTGGTCCTCTCCACCAAACTCCCCTTGAAAGTGATGCATTCAAATTGTTTTTCTTTAGGCACGGAACGCATCCACTTCAAGGTATCGCCACTCTCACGTGATGCGAGAGCCCACACCTACATCAAAACCATAGGGGTGGTCTTTGGTACCCATTTTCTTTGGGTCCATAGGGGTTAGTACTTTTCCTAACCCAAACAACATTATTTGCTAAATTTTCATAATATATACGATCATAACAAAATCTAGCAAGGTGGCCCTTACGTCCACAATGTGTACATGTGTACACATGAGCATACATGTGATGGTGGTGACCGTGGGTGCATGTGTATGCCGTGGAGGGTGTGCATGCAAAGATGAAACTTGTTTCTTTCGAACCAAGGATTCCAAGCGTGTGTGGTTCATGGCACAATGGCTCAAAGTGGAGCCCAAACAATCAACACTTTTCTTCAAAACATTTATATTTTTTTCAATAGTTGAAGATAAAGTAGAGCATGCAATAGATGTGCTAGATGAAGAAGCTACACTTGCATGGCAAACATGATTATCTATATCCCTTTTCAAAGATTTATTTTTATTTAAAACAAGATCTAATTCTTTAGTAATGAAATCAATTTCATTTTTCAAAGAATGGTTATCTTTTAAAATAAAATCCAATTTTGAAGATAAAATCTCAATATTTTTCACAACATCATCACAATCATTTTTGTTTTTCAAAAATTCATTTTCCTTTAGGGCAAGGTCAAGTTGAGATTTAAGTGAGTCACGTTCACTAGCAATCTCTTCCTTCTCTTGCAAAATCAATTCAAAATTTGAATACAAATCCTTCATTTCTTCTTTTAGTTCAAAATTTTTCTTTTTCAAAAGATCATGTTTTTCTAAAAAAATTTCAAACTTTGTAGCAAGTTCCATATTTAAAGTTTGAACTTCTAAACGCCCATAGCAATAGGAACTAGAGCTATCATCTAGTTGAGATTCCGATTGTACCTCAAGGGAGTCATTCCCTTGGACCACGAGGCAATGCTTGTCGGACTTGTCTCTCCTAGATCTCCTCAACTATTGATGATCCTTGGTAGCTCGTGAGAAGCCAAGATGCTCCAAACTGTAAAAGCTGAATCATAGTGAGCAAATACATGTAATAGATCTTTATTAAGAGATGCTCTAAGTGTCTTAAGGGCTAATGCATTGGCCTTTCTATGCTTGCTATCATTGGGAAGGATTCTTTGGTAGTGGCTTGATAAACTAGATGTCCCAGGCTTTTTAAATGACAACTCATCTTGGCCTTCCAAATATCATGTCTAGAAAAGTCAAACATAGGAGGGCTATCCATGAGTGCAAACTAAATGTGTGCAAATGAAAATGCAAATGTAGACTAGCAAACCAGATCTCACTCCTAGGCGGTTAAACCAAATATCAGGAGCGTAGGCTCTGATACCAATTGAAATCACCTAGAGGGGGTGAATAGGTGATAATGCTAATCTAGTGAACTTAATATGAATTTAAAAATTAATTGCAATTACATACAAGCAAGTAATTTAAGCAAAGAATATAATGCAAGAGATAAGAGCAAGTAAACCAAACGCAAACCCGAGAATTTTTCTGAGGTTCGAGCACCCAGCTCTATATCCCCGCCTTCACCCAGAAGGATTTCTAACCACTATAACTTCACAAAGAGTTACAATCACACCGGAGTACCCAACTCCACAATCTCAACACAAGTACTTCTTGGTGATCAAAAGACCACAAACTCTCTTTTGCAAAAGCCTCTTTCCCTTACAAGAACCCTGTAGAACAATGGTTAGAATTGAAGCTCAAATATTGTAAGTGAAAAAAGAAAATGAAATTCAGAGAGTTTAGAAAATAAAACTTCAGTGATGAGAGATTCTTCAGCACAAAAACCAAGGACCAAACTCTTTTGAAAGCCTTTGAAAACTTTGAATATTTTTGCCAATGCTTGTTGTGAAAACCTCTACCCTAATGACCCCTTTATATAGGATTGAGGAAGAGTAAACATAGAAAAGTTTTACCTGAATATAAGAGGAAGAAATTGACCCTCTAATACAGCTAACCACATTTTATTTAAACTTAATAAATTTTGAAAATATGTTAAAAATCAGCCTCCAGAAAATTAGCCATTACTGCCAATCTGGCAGATTGGTCAAATTTGAGCACATTTTTCAGGCTGCAAACGTTCAAATTCAGAATAAAGTATTTGGGAATAATTTGTAGATCTTTAAGTCTTTCTTTTAATGCAACTGAAAGAAACTCAATATCAGTTTGGATGAGAAAGTTATCAACAAAACACTGGCAGGTGTCAAAACAGAAACTGTAAACTGTTTTCAGAACAAGAACAGAGTTCAACCAAATATTTGACATCTTTAAAATTTGAATCTGAAAATGATTATTGAATAAGAAATTTAGATCTGAAAGTTATCTTTGAAATTCAAGTTGAATCATATTATTTGAATATAAGAATAAAAAAGTTATGATAAGTAAAGTAAAAAGGTATCAAGCAAATCAGCAGAACTAAAACTGGTTCAAATCCAAAACCCTATATATGTACTTGAAATCCAAAACCGATTCAATCAAAAACCAAACGTATTGAATTTATGTGTGTGTATTTGAGCTTCAACCTATCCACTATTCTTTAACAAAACTATAAAACTAAAAACAAAACTAATGAAGTCTCTTGAGCCAAACTGAGTCTTGAGCCATGCAATGTCATGTTAGATCCTTTTCTTTATGAACATTCCTTCTTGTGCCATTTGCCTTATTTGCTCCATGAACCTAGAAAGTTTTGCAAAAGCTAAACAATGGCCTTCAAAATATTACTAACCTGAAACTCATCTTGAACAAACTTATTAGTACCAATATAGCTCTTAAGTGTTTTGTTATCATCAAAACTCTAAACAAATTGAGAGTGTAACCTTTTGGGCCAACAGTATTGAGGGTGACACCGATGTAAGTAAGTCTTTTCTTTCATTATTATTTGAATCGAATCGAAGTTTTTTTTCTTCTTTACTCTTATTTTCATTTACTCTCCTCTGATATATTGCAATCCAAGTGAATCTGATAGCCTCGAGACTGCTTCGCCATTGCAAGTGCCCTAGATGGCCTATGGTGATGAACAACTATTCTTTTGTTAGTTTAACTTGCCCTTTTATTCATAGTACAAATCGGGAATGGAGAAGATACTACACGCCATGCCTGATCGCCTTCAAAGACTAGGTAAGTCGTAGCTACGGATTTAAGGTATATGAGCACTGAAGAGGTAAGTAATTTTTAGTTTCTTTTCTTTTAACTTTTAGCTTAGATTACCAACATCACAATCTCCCAACTCTTTTATCACTCTTTTTAATTTCTTTATATAAATCCATTTTCTCTACCTTCTTAATCGACCACTTTCTTCTTAACTTAACTTTAACCTATCTTCCTTTTCTTTTAATGAACTAAAAGAAGATCTTTAATCATTGATTGTAACTTAAAAGAGAACTTGCTAAAAAAAGCTTCCATCGCTAGTCCCTCCTTGTGGATCACGACCCGCAAAGCCACTTGCTATTGTGGTAGCATTGAGAACTTGTACATTCTACTCTTAAAGATCTGAAATTCTGTATTTTCTGTGTGCAGGTTAAACCTCAATCAATTTCACCAGGGAATCAGGCCATAATTTTGGCAAAAAAAAAAACGAGCACTACTTTGTTCATTTGAACCGAAGGGCAAAGACTCTAATTACTACCATAAGACACGAAGTGAATTTGGTTATGTAACTATACCAGTCCCATCAGATCACGAATCTGAAAATGAAGTCTATCATGATAGCTCATCAATAATGCTGTCATGGGACTCAGATATCAGCATCAGCGATAACTTCGAAAGTCTCTCAGTAAACATCGTATCAACCAGCCATTTGGAAGATGACAGAGAAAATATTTTGAATCTGAAGAATTAATCCAGTCAGACTCTGATCCATAGATTGAACACTTAAATAATCTTTGGGATATAGCTTTGAACAATGTGAACCACCCACTGAGGATAAAGTGACTCAAGTAAATCTTGAAGATGAGGCTAACCCCAAACTCATCTTCATAAGTGAGAGCTTATCACCTTCCGAGAAAGAAGACTTAATACAGCTCATACGAGAGTATATAGATGTTTTCGCTTGAAATTATGAAGACAAGCTCGGGCTCGATCCCTAAATTGCTATGCATCATCTCAACATCAACCCAGATGCAAACTAGTCAAACAGCAACAACGATGGTTCTATCCCGAGATCATGAAAGCAATCGAATCAGAAGTCAAAAAGCTTATAGACTCTGGTTTCGTCAGGGAAGAGCAATATCCTGATTGGGTGGCTAATATCGTTCATGTTCCCAAGAAGAATGAAAAGATCTGAATTTACATCGACTACCATGATTTGAATGTCGCCTTCCCTAAAGACGAATTTCCTCTCCAAATCAAGGATGTCATGATCGACACAACGAGCGATTTTGAGAGGATGTCTTTTATGGATGGCTTCTCAGGGTATAATCAAATAAAGAGGTACCCTGGAGATGAAAAGCACACATCTTTTAGGATGCCTTTGGGAGTATACTGCTATACAGTAATGCCCTTCAGCTTGAAGAATGCTGGTGCAACATATCAATGCGCCGTGAATAGATCTCCATGAGTATATATGCAAGATCGTAGAATACTATGTTGATGATATCACCGTGAATAGTCGCGACAAAGGCGATCACCTCGCAGGCCTGAAGAGAGCATTTAATATCACATGGGCTCACCAGTTAAAGATGAACCAAATCCTTCCTGGGGGTAGCCAGTGGTAAATTTCTTAGATATGTCATTACATCCAAAGGAATTCACCTGGATCTAGAGAAGATCCGTGTCATCCAAGAGATGCATCCTCCGAGAAATCTTAAAGAACTCAGAGGACTACAGGGATGAGTGGCATATATCTGGAGATTCATATTGAATCTCTAAGGGTGTTGCCAGCCCTTCACCAAGTTAATGAAGGGTGTTGCCAGCCTTGCCAAGAAGCAATCGAAGAGATCAAGGAGTATCTTACTCACCCACCTGTTCTGGTAGCTCTAGTATCAGAAAAATCTTTCTTGTTTTATGTTTGAGCGATAGATCATTTCTTGGGAGCTTTACTAGCTCAAAACAATTACCAAATAATGAACAGACAATCTACTATTTAAGTAAAATGATGATTGGGGCAAAGCACCATTACAACCTAATCGAGAAGGAATGCTTAGTGTTTGTCTTTTCTGTCCAGAAGATGTGATACTATCTCATGGGGCAACTCATTCAAGTCATCTCCAGAGTTAGTCCTTTGCGATTGCTCACGACAAGTCCATCTTCGCTGAATAGTAAACTAGTGAAATAGGCCATATTGCTCTCATAATATGAGATGCAATTCATGCCACAAAAGATGATCAAAGGTCAAGTTGTGGCAGATCTCAGGCTGATCATCCAACTCCAGAAACTTCAAAACTTTATGATGATCTCTTAGATGAGATTGCAGAAGTTAACTTGATCAACGCTTTCTCAGAAGAACAAGTGTGGCAACTATTCTTTGACAGAGTGTCAAGAACAAATCCTGAGGGAAATAATCATAGGTGTTGGGGTAGTACTTATCTCCCCCACACAACTATGTGATCCTTCATGCATTCTCATTAACTGAGCCATGTTCCATCAATGTCTTAGAATACAATGTCTCAAAATACAATGCTTTCTTGATCCGGATGCAACTTGTTGAAGAGATTGCAGTCAAAGATCTCAAAGCATACAATGATCAAAGCTCATTGTCAACCAGGTTCGCGGGAAGCATGAAGTCTGACATGAAGACTTGGTACTCTATCAGAACGCGACCATTATCATGGCAGAGAAGTTTGAAAACTTCTATATTGATCATGTACCACAGCTACAAAATGCGCATGCAGATGCACTGGCGTCCCTTTCCGCTCCATTGGCCCTTCCCGCTGGAGCCACGGAGAGAGTACTCGTCTACAGTCGCGACTTATACTGCTACAAATTTGCCCTTGAAGAAAGTAGAACTCTAAGAAGAGAAGTTCAAGTCAAAGAGGTTCTTGAGACTTTGACAAGTCTCGAGCCTAGGAATTGGCGATTCCCTTACATCGACTTTAACTTATATATGACGACCCCAAAGAGGCAGCTACCATCATAAGAAACCCCTCAATTCTTTTACAATGTGATCATGCAAATATTGTATCACTGATTGCATGATGGAATCCTGCTCTGATGTCTTTCACACAAAGAGGCACATGAGGCACTTGATCAGGGAAAAACCATACAAAATATGTCTTTTGAAATCAAAAGTTAAAGTGTGTCTGCTTTAGCCTTCTCGATACTTCCGTTATAGCATAGAAGCTAGCGGGTCGAATCCACAAGGATGAAAAGAATTAGAAGCTTTACTGGTTACGTATATATTAACGTTTCTTCTATATTTCAAAGAATCAAAAAAAAAAGAAACAAAGAATGAGAAGAGAAAAGTACAGTGAAAACAAAGAAAAGGAATGTAGAAAAATGGTTGTTTGAGAAGTGATTTTTAAAATAAGTAAAAAGAAAAGATAAAAAGAGATAAAAGAAAACTCATGGCAACTAACTACTAATGACTTCACTAAAATGCTAACCTCTTAGTGATAGTTGCCACACATATATCCTTGGCCATCACTATTCCTTAGCTCAAGAGCTTTACAAAGTATAATCCATAAAATCACTTTTACATCCAAACTCAAAAAATTAGAGCAAGCTACACTTAAGCCATCAAAACTAACTAGAGCAAGCATGGAGTAAAGTAATGTTAGTTTGTTAGAGAGTTAAATGTTAGAGTGTTAGAATGTATCATCATGAGCCATCAATGGCTCTTGCAAGAGCAAGGCCAAGTAGAGGCTAGTAGATTCATGTGGATTATCAAGTAAGGAGTTATCAAGTTAGTGGTTAGTAGTTAGTTGCCATGAGAGAAAAGTTAGCTAACATGTAAAGAGTTAGAGAGAAGAAATCAATTAGAGATAAAGAGAGAACTTTTCATAGAGTATCACCCTCAATTACATGCACTCTAACTTTCATCCTAAGAATCACTCCCTTCCCTATTTAATGATATATAAAAGAAAAGAAAACAAAAGAATGAAGAAGAACAACTATACTAACCTAACGGGAAGAAAACTACACTCAATACTCTCCTCCCTGGAAATTCTGGAGCCAGGGGTTATTTATAAGCCAGGGGGAGTACCAGGGGAGGCATACGGGGCCATGTGTCAAAGCGCGACATGTGGCCCCACCAGAAGGCTGCAAAACGCGGCTCTGGCAGCATTTTCTTAGCCATTCTGGGGCCGCGCGTGTGGTGCCGTCTGGCGCAGTGTACCGGCGTGTCCCCCAATATGTTGCCTTTGTTGGTTTCTGGTTTTCTATTCCCCGTAGTAGCAAATATAGCCTAAAAGTTAATGGCAACTTAAGGGTCCAAAACTCCACCTTTAGATAAGTGTTTTGATCTTCTTTTTCATTCCACACCATTAATCTAGGAACAGACAAGAAAATCATTATTAGCAACATTTTTTATATAAAATAAATGTGATGAT
>JAVJIF010015668.1:0-106443 GCA_038442645.1 Agave tequilana
GACAATAGAAAGTCCACTTCATGTTACATTTTTCTTATTGTAGGAAGATGGTGGATTTAGTCGAGAGGCCATTACAGCTACACTGTGGACAATAAGAGGTATAAAGCTCTACTGCAATAGTGACAAGAGTTCAGTAAAGTCGAAATATATCGGCATCAAGTTTCTTGTCATCAATGATAAAGTTCAGAATCATATTTGTCTGTTTGATAGTGATGACACTATTCTTAACATTACAGATCCACTCATTAAAGGACTTTCACCTAAAGTATTCTTAGAGCATATTGCTCATATGGGGATGACTAGTCATTATGATATCCTGATTTTGTGGGAGTGGATAATTTTATGTAACAGACATTATTTCTAAGTGCACTTTATGGATATTTATTGATTCTGATAAATAAATTTATAACTGCTTTTCCTAAAGTTTACTTTTGCGCATTTGAGTTGTTGAATTAGCAGTTAGACTCGTTGGAGTCATAAAGTGAGACTCGTTTGAGTCATAAAGTGGAAACCAGTTGGAATTGTACCTTATTTGATCAGAGGACATTTCCATGCCACACGTCCACATTTGATCTATGTCGTTAGGGGTTCTGAAACTTGTGATGTGGAAGGTCCTACCTCGATTATACAGAAGGTAACGATCGCCATGTTCGGTGGCAGGACTCTTAATGGACCAGATTGTTTTGAAACGTGGTTTGTCGGCGGTTAAAGTTTTTTTGACGTCATAAAGTTATGCATAATATCTATTCAGTATGACTTGCTTGGCCCAAGTGGGAGATTGTTAGACTTATTAGTTTTAAAGTCTAATTTATTTTGGGCCTAATCAAGTCAATTGGATATTTGCACCCGCCCACTTAACCTATGTTGTTTGACCCAATAAAGAATTGATCAAACCTAAATGGTTTGGGTCTAGACACGTTTCAATTACACTTAGCCATGAGTGTATTTAAATTAGAATGTGGGACTCATCACACGTGTGGAACTCGTGTTATAAATCAAGGGCCTAGATCTATGATGAGTTGAACTAGGGTTTCTTGATGCTATATATTCATGAGTAGGGTTCCCTCTCCACCAACAAGAATAATCATCTCTCTCTTAGAGGCCTCTCATCTCCTCTAAGGATAAAGAAGAGAACTTGGTGGCTGGAGAGAAGAATCCTCTCCTTCAACTCCGGCGCCTTCGAGATCGTGCAATATTCGGCATCCTCGCGATGGAATCAGGTATGCCTAAAACCCTCCTTCCCTTTGATCATGATAAAGAGGCTTACAGTATATGTGTAGATCTTGTATGGAATAATTTAGATCTAACAGTGCATGCTATTTATGATGAAAATAATATATTTCATGTTATTCTAAGATAATTTATATTTGCTTATTATTTTGATATGAAATCATTTTCATTGTTTGATATCAATGACTTTAGATTATGATTCTTATAAATGGCTCAATTTGTTAAATACTTTACATGTACTGAGTTCTACTTATGGATCATAATATGAAATCCGGTTGATTATGAAAATTGTTCATATTGAAAACATATTTTTTTATGAGATATTTCATATATGTATTGATTAACTAAGATGCATAGACATATGTATTACGTCATGATACATTTATGCAAGAGATGAAATTTTATATATATATATATATATATATATATATATATATATATATATATATATATATATATATATAATTCATTTTATAATTCATGTTCAGCTATTTGATAACGATTTATATTCATGACTAAGAAGTGTCTTTTTTAATTTATCATTTCATTTATATATGATTGACTAGTGTCTGTCCCAATTGCACCCCCTCAATGTATTAAAATGGGACTCCAACAAAGGGTTGAGTTTTTTTTTACCGCAAAAATTGAGGGCTTCGGAAGAGATAACATCAAGTTGCTAGGAGGGATAAAATTTCATATTAATAATGCATTATATTCTAACAGGTTCAGAAGAAATCTGCTCAGTTTTAAGGATATATGTCTTAGTGGGCTTCATATTGAAACTATGAATGAGAGAGAGACAGAATATCTCCGTATTATTTATGTTGCCTCATGTCAGAAGCATGTAATAGAAAACTCTCAGTTTTTTCTTATCTGAGCTATACTTTACAATGACAAGGGCAATAGAATCAAATATTACGTTGAACCAGAAGTGCAATGATCTAAAACATTTTATGCTTTAACATGACCACTTAGTCACTCAAATATTGTTAAAGACTCTCATTCCATCTGATGCATCCAGTAAATTGTGATTGTCAAATATTGGACTTTACATTAGATTTTATTTTCCATCAATAATTAGATATCTAGAATTCCTGACGGGTAATATGTTTAAGATATGCTTTGCAGATTGCCATTTTGATGAGACAATTTTGTCGCCGTTGGGGGAAAAAAAGTGTCGCTTCGACGTGAAATTATATGGAATGCATAATCATTATCTCACCTTAACTCATGTACAAATTAAAGTGAACTCGAAGTTCAAAGAATTACAAACCAGTTATCTGATGCATTTACTGACACTAAAAAAAAATAACAAAATCTCATATATCTGCTGAAAATACTATTGCTCGAATTGATATCTGTTGGAATTGAAGAATATATATATGAATCTTCGAGATGAATTATGGCGAGATCCGTTGATCGAATCAACTGGATGATGGTTGGAGTGTGTTCTCCTTCCATTGGTGATGAACGTGGTATATTCACATGTTCAATTCCGACTTCGAATGAATGAGATATTCAAGTCCAAAGATTACCTAATTCAAAGCCAAATGGAACTAAAGTTAGCTACAAGCATTTAGTCCCACATTGGTCATGGGATGGAAACCTATGGTGTATAAATAGAGAAAATTGAGAACAAAGGGCGTGCCCTTTGGGTACTTGGAGTTTTCGCGCGCGAAAAGGAGGGAACTATGCTCGTGCGTGCGCGCGCGCGCCGCCGCAGGCAGCGGCCAGCCGGCCGACGCCGGCGCCGGAGCCGGTGCCGGGCTCAGGCTCGGGCTTGAGTCTGAGTTCGGGTTCCCTACCTGGACTGGTTCTTTTTGAATCGGGGGCCGAACAGATCCGCTCCACTCCACTACCCAATCCGCTCCAGCCCGCCAACGGGTGTCCGCGCGAACGGATCCGAACCGTTCACCAACCGCTGTCGGAAAACCGACCGTACGGTTGGGCGGTTGAACGGTTGCGACGGTTCTGTCCGAACCGTCGCAACTGTTGACTTTTGGCGGACGAGAATACCCTTCCGGAGCGCTATAAATAGCGCTCCAGAGGTTCATTCTCAGACACACCGAAAAACAGAAAGATCTCTCTCTTTCTCTCTCTAAAGTTCTGAATTAAGTTCTGAACTGGGCTTCAGCGTGAAAGCGACTTCCAGCCTGAAGTGGGAATCCGCGACTTCAGCGTGAAGTGGGAATCCGAAGCGACTTCCTAAAAGGAGATTCTGCCAAATTGTTCTGAAAGAAGAATCAGAAAATTCAACAGATTCTTTTATAAGAATTGTTGTCTGAATCTGGTACTTCTGAAGAAATAATATTCTTCAACTTCCTTCGTCCTCAACAGTGGGTGCTCCTCCAAAGAGTAAAGGCAAATATTCGTTTGAAATTTGTCCTTGTACCGCTGCTTCAAAGATCCTGTGAAGGTACTGGTTGACTAAGGTTCGACCGTACGGTGATTTGGTAGTGCTATCCAAATACCGTGAAAGAGTGTTGTATCTTGGGAGACCAGCGTCCATTATCCCGTTAGCACCGGTGCGGGGGACGTAATTGTCTTAAGGAGATTCGCTTTAAGCGTACCTCACTCTAAATACTGTATAAGTGGATTAAGTCCTTTATACAGGGGATATACTTTACAGTATATCGAGACTGACTTAGATTCAGTCTAATTGGTGCTTTAACTAAGGAAGGAAATTGAAAGGTGGTTCTTAAATTAAGGAAGGTTCTATTGAACGGAAAAACTCCCACCTGATATTTGCCGACCTGGCCAATTAGATTGTTGATATCTCAGTGATCTTGATTAGTTGTCAGATTGATTCTTGTTAAGTAGAATACCCAACAATCTTAAGACAATTATTATTTCTTACTTCTGTTCTGCTTGAACTTGCATAAAATTCTGAGACAAATCAAGATAGCTCCAGCAAGGCAACAAACATACCACTCTAAGGTTTGATGCCTACTCCACTTCCTAACCCGAAGCCGGAGAAGCCAGGAAAATTTGATGGCACAGAATTCAAGAGGTGGCAACAGAAGATGCTCTTCTACTTGACCACTCTTCATCTGACCAAATTCCTGCAGGAGGATCCACCAGAACCCGGAACTGATCGGGACTCAGTCCTTGCAGTCGATGCTTGGACACAAGGTGACTTCCTTTGCCGAAATTATGTTCTTAATGGACTGGATGACTCTCTTTATAATGTCTACAGTCCTATCACTACGGCAAAGAAGTTATGGGCCAGTCTTGACAAGAAGTACAAGACTGAAGATGCTGGCACCAAGAAGTTCGTCGTTGGACGATTTCTGGAGTACAAAATGGTGGATAGTAAGACTGTCATCAGTCAGGTGCAAAAGTTCCAACTTATCTTGCACGAAATAGAGGCCGAAGGTATGATTCTTTCTGAAACTTTTCAGGTTGCAACAATCGTGGAGAAGCTCCCACCTGCGTGGAGAGACTTCAAGAACTCCTACGAAGCAAAAGCAAATGTGATCGAGGACTCAAAGGGGAAAGCGTCTTCTTCCAAAGCTTGAAGAGAAAGAAGCCTTCCCAGGGGTACAAAGGCAAGGCTCAAGACGGCAGAAACATGCGCTTCAAAGGGACCTGTTACATCTGCAACAAAGAAGGTCACAAAGCAAATGAATGTCGCAGCCGTCTTAAGAAGAATAAGAAGAGCCACCCATAGGCGAACATGACCAACCATGAATCACCAAGTCTTTCAGCTGTGGTGTCAGAAGTAAACCTGACAACCAACAACAAGGATTGGTGGGTAGACACTGGAGCTACCCGGCACATCTGCTCGGAGAAATTGTTATTCTCAGAATATCAAAGGCTAGAGCAAGATGAGCAATTATTCATGGGTAATTCAGCTTCCTCAAAGGTTGAAGGAAAGGGCAAGGTCATCCTGAAGTGGACATCGGGGAAAGAGCTTACTCTTAACGATGTCCTTCATGTTTCAGACATCCGCAAGAATTTGATCTCCGGATCAATACTTAGTAAGAAAGGATTTAGAATTGTATTTGAATCCGACAAATTTGTACTTACTAAAGGAGGGATGTATGTGGGAAAGGGCTATCTTGTTGATGGACTTTTTAAAGCCAATGTTGCAGTGGTTGATAAAAGTCCGTGTATTTGTACCCGAAGCTAATAAATAAAAGAAATTCTTCTGTTTATTTGCTTGAGTCTCCTAATTTGTGGCATGCTAAATTAGGGCATGTAAATTACAAGTCTTTGAAGAACTTGTCTAATCTGAGATATATTCCTAAACTCAACTTGGAAGAAATTCGCAAGTGTGAGATTTGTGTTGAGGCCAAGTTGGCGAAAAATTCATTTCACTCAATTGATCGAAATACAGAACCTTTAGGGTTAATTCATAGCGATCTGTGTGATTTGAAGTTTATGCCAACTAGAGGCGGCTGTAAAAAGTATTTCATTACTTTTATTGATGACTGTACAAGATACTGTTATGTGTATCTTTTAAACAGTAAGGATGAGGCAATAAATATGTTTACAACATATAAAGCCGAAGTTGAGAATCAACTTAACAAGAAAATCAAGATTCTAAAATCCGATAGAGGCGGAGAATATGAATCAAATGATTTTAGTGAGTTATGTGCTAGTTTTGGTATAATACATCAAACTACAGCACCATACACTCCTCAGCAGAATGGAATTGCTGAACGGAAGAACAGAACTTTGAAGGAGATGGTTAATTCCATGCTCGTAAGTTCTGGAGCTCCGCAGAATTTGTGGGGGGACGCTCTATTAACTGCAAATCATATTCTAAATAGAGTACGCCATAAGAAACTTGGTATAATACCATTCGAGTTATGGCATGGAAGGACACCTTCCTACCATTACCTCAAAATGTGGGGGTGCTTTGCAAAGGTGCTGGCACCATTACCCAAAAAGACTAAGTTGGGAGCAAAAACTATAGACTGCATATTCATAGGTTATGCCTTGAATAGCAGTGCCTACAGATTTCTGGTTCATAAATCAGAAATACCTGATATTCATGTAAACATGATTATTGAATCTCGAGATGCTGTGTTCTTTGAAGACATCTTTCGTACAAGGGGGAAGCAGATAAGACTTCTGGGAAAAGAACACACGAGATGGCGTTCAGGGACGAAAGTTCCGAGGAACCGAATGTAAATGCGGAAACTGAACCAAGAAGAAGTCAGAGATCTAGAATCTCAAAATCTTTTGGTCCAGATTTCATAGCATACGCTATTGAGAGCGAGCCTCAAACATTTAAAGAGGCTATGTCAACCCCAGAAGCACAAATGTGGAAAGAAGATATAAATAGCGAAATAGAATCCATACTAAGTAATCATACTTGGGAATTGGTAAACTTGCCTCCTGGCAGTAAACCAATTTGGTGTAAGTGGATTTTCAAACGAAAATTAAAACCCGATGGATCTATCGATAAGTACAAGGCTAGATTAGTAGCCAAGGGTTATCGGCAAAAAGAAGGACTTGACTACTTCGATACTTATTCACCAGTAACAAGAATAACGTCCATACGGATGTTAATTGCAATTGTAGTATTGCACAACTTAGATATCCATCAAATGGATGTCAAGACTGCATTCTTAAATGGTGAATTAAATTAAGAGATATATATGGAGCAACCAGAAGGATTTATAGTCAAGGCCAAGAACACAAGGTGTGTAAATTGGTAAAATCCTTATATGGTTTAAAGCAGGCTCCAAAACAATGGCATGAGAAATTTGATAGTGTCATGATCAAAGATGGATTCACTATCAATGAATGCGATAAGTGTGTTTACACGAAAACAGTTGGAAACACATGTATCATTGTTTGTCTTTATGTAGACGACATGTTGATACTTGGGACTAATATTGAAATTATTAAGTCCACTAAAAGAATGTTATCCAACAGTTTGGACATGAAGGATCTGGGGGTTGCTGATGTAATTTTAAGAATTAAAATTACTAGAACACCAGATGGAATCAGTCTATCTCAATCTCACTACGTGGATAAGATGATAGAAAGATTCAAGGATCATGGGATAAAAGAGAATGCAAATCCTTTTCTCCCACACGTCCACCTTCATAAGAATACAGGAACTGGGATACGCCAGTTGGAGTATTCTCAGATTATCTGGAGTCTAATGTATTTGATGAATTGTACTAGACCCAATATTACTTACGCTGTAAGTAAGTTAAGTAGATACACTAGTAATCCTAGTGATCTACATTGGACCGCTCTACTACAAGTATTGGGTTACGTATCACATACCAAGGAATATGCCTTGAGATATTGACAGTATCCACCTGTACTGGAAGGATACAGTGATGCTAATTGGATTGCAGATTCTGAGGAATCAAAATCAACTAGTGGATACGTATTTACTCTAGCAGGAGCAGCGGTATCATGAAAATCTTCTAAGCAAACATGTATTGCCCGTTCCACTATGGAATCGGAATTCATAGCCTTAGATAAGACTGGAGAAGAAGCAGAATGGCTTCGACAATTCTTAGAAAATATACCATTGTGGCAAAAGCCAGTGCCCGCTATATGTATACACTGCGATAATCAAGCAGCTATATCTAGGGCACAAAATGTTATATACAACGGTAAGTCTAGACATATTCGTCGTAGACATAATACCGTGAAGCAGTTGCTCTCAAATGGAATTATCTCTATTGACTTTGTATCGTCAAAGGATAATTTAGCTGATCCGCTTACTAAAGGTTTAAGTGGAGAACGTATAAACTGCGCATCGAGGGGAATGGGTTTAAAAGCCTAACCTTACCGAGTCAGCTTAGGGGCTGTTTGTTTCGCGTAAAACTTCATAATTCGTAAATGACTTACTACCCAGTTACAACTACGGCGTTTGTTTGGACCGTAATTCGTAAAAGACTTACGTAACTCAACTAACACTCACTTGCAATCCAGTTACTACTCACTTACAGCCCAGTTACAGTTAATTTTGTGGTCATACAAATTTGTAATATTTTTTTATATTAATATTAAAAAAATTTAATATTTAACTTTTTAATATTTATTTGCAGTATTAAAACTTTTAAAATCACCAAATAGTTAATTTTGTGGTCAACTTTTTCACTTACGACTTTTACATTACGACAACCAAACACCGTAAAGTACAATACACTTTCCCACTTTACAATTTTATATTACCAACCAAACACCGTAAAATTTACATACATGTAACTCATTTACAATTGTAAAAGACTTTACCAATTATAACTACGAATTACGGCCAGTTACGACAACCAAACAGACCCTTAATGGAAACCTCACTTAGCGACTGGAGATCCCACGGACTAAGTTCAAGCGGAAAAATTAGTTATGATTGACTCAGCAAGTAAGCACTTGGGTGCTTGACTCCAATCCATTCCTAAGGTGCACATAAGTGCTTTTCTACAAGTGGGTTAAGGATAAGCTTAACGCTTTTAATGATGCCTATATCTTGTTACTAAACAAGTGGAGTAGAGTAGACTACTCTTAATAGGTCCATCACCTATGTGAGTATAGAGTTGGGTCGGCTCTTTGGGAATTTCTATGGAGGCTGTTATTCCCTAAAGATACTCTCTGAACCAAGAATGTCTAGGGCCAAAACGGACACAACCGAGAACCAAAGTTGATTTGAAAAGTTACTGTGTGAAGCTTGTTGACTTGGCTTACACTAACGGCTAACAGTTCAAGACCTAGTTCACTGATTAGCTAGTAAGTCCGATAAAGGTTTCGCTATGAAAGGTTCAAGACCTAGTTCACCTATCCTTATGCAGTTTCTTTTCACAAGTACCTTTCACAATAGAGTCAGTCTCTTTGTGTGTCATTCCTTGAATCTCCATTCATTGTGGGGGATTGTTGGAATTGAAGAATATATATATATATATGAATCTTCGAGATGAACTATGGCGAGATCCGTTGATCGAATCAACTGGATGATGGTTGGAGTGTGTTCTCCTTCCATTGGTGATGAACGTGGTATATTCACATGTTCAATTCCGACTTCGAATGAATGAGATATTCAAGTCCAAAGATTGCCTAATTCAAAGCGAAATAGAACTAAAGTTAGCTACAAGCATTTAGTCCCACATTGGCCATGGGATGGAAGCCTATGGTGTATAAATAGAGAAAATTGAGAACAAAGGGCGTGCCCTTTGGGTACTTGGAGTTTTCGCGCGCGAAAAGGAGGGAACTATGCTCGTGCGTGCGCGCGCGCGCGCCGCCGCTGGCGGCGGCCGGAGCGGTGCCGGGCCGGGCTCGGGCTTGGGCTTGGGTTCGGGTTCCCTACCTGGACTGGTTCTTTTCTTTTGAATCGGGTCTCAGGGTATGGGCCGAACAGATCCGCTCCACTCCACTACCCAATCCGCTCCAGCCCGCCAACGGGTGTCCGCGCGAACGGATCCGAACCGTTCGCCAACCGCTGTCGGAAAACTGACCGTGCGGTTGGGCGGTTGAACGGTTGCGACGGTTCTGTCCGAACCGTCGCAACTGTTGACTTTTGGCGGACGAGAATACCCTTCCGGAGCGCTATAAATAGCGCTCCAGAGGTTCATTCTCAGACACACCGAAAAACAGAAAGATCTCTCTCTTTCTCTCTCTAAAGTCTGAATTAAGTTCTGAACTGGGCTTCAGCGTGAAAG
The DNA here is from genome assembly GCA_038442645.1 of Agave tequilana. Classification (NCBI taxonomy): domain Eukaryota; kingdom Viridiplantae; phylum Streptophyta; class Magnoliopsida; order Asparagales; family Asparagaceae; genus Agave; species Agave tequilana. Next base: position 9,858 of record JAVJIF010015668.1, read on the forward strand.
CGACTTCCAGCCTGAAGTGGGAATCCGCGACTTCCAGCGTGAAGTGGGAATCCGAAGCGACTTCCTAAAAGGAGATTCTGCCAAATTGTTCTGAAAGAAGAATCAGAAAATTCAACAGATTCTTTTATAAGAATTGTTGTCTGAATCTGATACTTCTGAAGAAATATATTCTTCAACCTTCCTTCGTCCTCAACAGTGGGTGCTCCTCCAGAGAGTAAAGACAAATATTCGTTTGAAATTTGTCCTTGTACCGCTGCTTCAAAGATCCTATGAAGGTACTGGTTGACTAAGGTTCGACCGTACGGTGATTTGGTAGTGCTATCCAAATACCGTGAAAGAGTGTTGTATCTTGGGAGACCAGCGTCTATTATCTCGTTAGCATCGGTGCGGGGGACGTAATTGTCTTAAGGAGATTAACTTTAAGCGTACCTCACTCTAAATACTGTATAAGTGGATTAAGTCCTTTATACAGGGGATATACTTTACAGTATATCGAGACTGACTTAGATTCAGTCTAATTGGTGCTTTAACCAAGGAAGGAAATTGAAAGGTGGTTCTTAAATTAAGGAAGGTTCTATTGAACGGAAAACCTTCCACCTGATATTTGCCGACCTGGCCAATTAGATTGTTGATATCTCAGTGATCTTGATTAGTTGTCAGATTGATTCTTGTTAAGTAGAATACCCAACAATATCTCTGAAGAACAACCTAATAATACTTCACAAAACACGCCTGAAGCGTGGTAGTCTTGTTAGTTTAAAAGATAAAAATCCTCGAAAGACAAGAACACTAGAAGGATAAATTTTCAAAATGGAATATTTAAGAGAAAAGAAGTGATCAGTTTACAATTAATGAAGAAATAGCCCTTGAAGAGGCACATACACCTAAAAAAGCGCATACATATGAAGAGATCTCTTCCAATTATATGAGTACAAGAAAAAACTAGGATAGAAAGAAAATTATTGTTAATAATGCCTTTGCATATGCCACCGCTTTAGATATTATAATAGATAATAAGAACTTTAAATTAAAAAAAGTTAGTGCAAAAGACACATTTTTCTTGAAAGAGAATGCTAAAAGATTTGAATAAGAAAATGGTACTTTAGAAGAGTTCACGAAACAAAAGAAGGTAACATATATGGGTGCTCCAGAAGTGTACATATAATAAAAGCATGCAATAAAACAAATGGATAAAGAACAAAAAGTCCCTGCAGAGACACATGTACCTGAAAATAAGGAGCTACCAATAAATTATATATCAACTAGAGATATATGAATAGATTATGATTTTCAGATGATCTCAATTTGGGTGAGGAGCTGATTCTAGACGCGGGCGGTCGCGTCGCTTTCCAGAGTAGCCTTCTCATGTTCACAGATCGCCTCCACCCGTTGCTCGTCCAATTGTTTCTAGAAGCTGGCCAACATCTGGTGAAGTTGACCTTCGGCAGGAAGCCGCGTGTCAGCCTGGTTGGTCCCCACTTCTGGTATTGTAGCTGGGGAGGAGTGTCCTTCGCCGACGTCTTTGATGTGAATGTCTGGGTGGGGAGGATAGCAGACTGTCCTCGTGTCCCCAGCGGCCACCACCTTGCCTTTGCCGGAGCGGCCTGGGAAGCGCTCTTCTTGGGAAGAGCTATTTTCGATATTGGTGAGACTTTTTAGCAGAGTTTTAGTAGGATTTGATGTGAAACTTGAGGATTGACTCAGAGATATCAACGAAAACACTAAATTGTAAAAGTAAATTTCTGAAGAAATTTATCTACACGCAAATTGTAAATTGGGAGAATAAATCAATCACAAACACCAGAGAATCACGTGAAAAACCCGCAGGGAAAAAAATCACGGTGTAACGAGAGAGAGATTATAATGAGTTCTCAATGCTCTATTACAAGTTCACTCTCTAGAGTTTGATCTCCTGCGAAAGAGGAAGAGATCATCTTTATAGTCGAGGGCTAGAGAGCTGAGTCGTGGCCTCTGAGATTTTCACCTTTAGATCTGTCCACGATCGCCACTGCATGTAACGTCCCAGCTATAATTGGTTTGAGTAGGGCGAGACAGTTGGAGCCGTGCTAACTAAGAAGATTGAGCTCTACATCCGTATCCATAACCCCCACGTGCCTAATGGTTGTAACCTTGTGGCAAGAAGATAGTCGAGTGAGATCTGTTGGATAAAAACGAGTCTATGATCAGGTTGTAACCGTTGTGGCAATAAGATAGCCGAGTGAGATCTGTTGGACAAGAATGAGTCTATGATCCTATGATTCGCTAGACTTGTCAGATGTCGTAATCTCGCAGGGGGTCATAATTTAGACCACTACACTTCCTCAAAAGGAAACTATAGATGTATCCTACAAACCATTAGACAAATAATTAATTTTCAGAAATTAATCTTCACAATCATGTTTACACTCCTTCAAACATGATGTATAGCTTAAAAAGCCACGTGCCACATCCATTTTATCTATTCCACAATATCTGAGATTAGCTACCCACGTGTGCACGCATCTCATGGGAACTAACTAACCGAAGTCCAAAACAAAAAACACATCACGTCTCTTTTTGTCCCTACTCACCTAAAATCCCCATCATCTCTCTCCCTCTCTCTCAGTGCATGCACCTCAAGCTTCCCATTAGCTTTAACAATATAATAATTTTATTCTTCCATACAGTCTCGCTCACGTTTTCCAGTCTCTTCTGCCACTATTCTTTCGTCCACTTCAGACATGTCTATTGTTTGTATTCATTGTATATGTTTCTCGTTGCCAAAGTCTCATCCTAAAAGCAAGGCCCACATCAAAATCAAATTGAACAGGGTAACTTGCACAAGACCCCTTTATTATCAAAGTTTGACAACAAATCTTTTTATTTATTAGGTTTCACGAGCAAAGTCTCGCATTCTAACTTCCTGTACTATTTAAGGTTTGTTAAGAAATCTTATTTTATCTTAAATTCTGCAAAGACTTTTGTACAGTGTGATGGAGATTTTCGTCGCAGACAATTAAACGCTCCCGATTGATCCCGTCAAGAACACAGAAGAAAAAGAACACCTATCACGTCTGGAGCACTGATTTGGTGCCGACCGAAGACCATCGGACGTGAGAATAAATATTCTTATTTGAGTAAAGTAGAGAATACTTGTGAACAATGTATTTTAGTGATAATCAAAAGTTACACTTTCTCAATCGAGATCAAAGTGTATTTATACCTGTTGGGACCGTAGTCGAGGGTGCAGAAATTTTAGACCTTCATAACAACATGATTTGCACGTTATGATTTCCTCAACCGTTCAGATCATGCCGCTTGATTGCAGGTATTGCCATGCAGAGATATCTGTCACTATTTATAACGGCCCGCATTGATGTTGGAGTGCTATAACGTTTAGAACGTGGGGATGATCTGACAGCATAACTGAATCCGCGAAGCGCGGGGATCATGCCGCTCGGCTGAAATTAATGTAGGAGAGTCAGTCTTCGTAGAGGATCTTCGTCTCAGAAGTAAGGGCCCCCGACAACAGAACTGTCTCGCCTAAGTTGAGCATTCGTGGTGGATGGTCTCGAATCGCTATGATCTCGGAAGAGATCTGATGATCGTGGATCTATACAAGTAGCTCGGGATGATAGTGGGTTCGGGACAGGACCCGAGGCTTCCTCCTTGGACCCGTGCTGGGTCTACTAGCATGTCGAACTCATTAATCGCTTTGACGATTCTGACACAGCTGGACACTGGCATGTCGAACTCATTAATCGCTTTGACGATTCTGACACAGCTAGACACGTCTCTTGATCTTGATGAGCGTCGGAAGTTAACCACTACATACAACACGGTTTCTATATTGACCGAATTCTAAGAATTCTTCTAGATTTTAATTTTTCAAAGAAACAGATTGTTCGGTTGTTAATTTTTTTAAATCAAAATTCCAAGAATCTTTCTCAGCTGTAAAACAATTTATGGGTAAAACTTCGCAAGAGGCCGTTGTACAACACGGTTTCTGTCAAGACATAATTCATGATTTTAAGAATTCTAATTCTAAATTTTATTTCTTTTTTCAAAGGAATAGGTTGATTGGTTGTTAAATTTTGATCAAAATTCTATGGATGAACTATTTTACGGATCAAAGTCTTATGACAAGTTGTCGATTTGAAAGATTTTTTTTTTATAATCTCAAGAACTTTATGCTTTGAAAAACAGGTGCAATTATAAATATTTTTAAGTAAAATTCTAGGAGATTTTGAAGGCTTATGAAACCCTAGACAAATAGTATGCAATGTGCCAAATTAAATATCAATCAAAGACTTTCAAAAGTTAGCAGTGCGGTTCATGCGTGTGACTCATACACACTTGTTATAAGCGGGTCAATTCCGTATTGAAACGTGAAAATGTCGAGCTTCAGAATTACAAAGGTTTAAAGTATTTGAAACCCTCTTACATCATATTTACGTATCAACACGAGATTGATCTTCTTATAATTTGTGTGTCTCCCACAGGTCTGAACTGAAGTTAAAGTTTAATGGGGGCGCAGATCCCCATGCCCCTCCAATTCAATTCAACATGTCCTTTTATCAAAATCCTCTCTCTTTGTTTTCATTTCCACACTCTTGGTCAGGTCCAATTTCCATCAAGGAAATCCTAGGGGCCGACTTGTTTGTGCTGGTGTCCCATTCAAACAGGGGCCTTCTTTCTTTGATCTTTCTCTCATACTCGGGCCTCCGTTTTAGACTTTTTGGGTGTAGATCTCATGGTGGTTTTTCAGTTTCCAAGTTATCCTACTCTTTGTTTGTGATATTACCACGTGTGGGAATTTTTTTTCATTTGCACGGGATTCTTGTCTCTGACGTAGAAGTACTTGGCTTTGAGGGTGAGCATTTGGTTCGGCGAACCGAAGAACTGAACTGAACCAAACACGTCAAACTGATCGGTTCGACGCGGTTTGAGGAGGAGCTCGGTTCAGTTTTTAATGTTTTAGATTTCGGTAACCGAACCGAACTCCAAATTTTCTTTTATTTTTTTCTTAGCCTAATGAAATTATGTAAAACCCAGCCCACTTTCTAATTTTTTTCCTTTTCTTTTATTCATTAAAATTGAGCCACAAGCTCAGGCCCACTACTGTTTCTTTTTCCTTCTTATTTCTTTTTTATTCTAAGCGCAACCCAACCCAACTCACATACTATTTTATCCAGTTTGAAATTTCGGTTGAAATAGAAACCAAACCGAAAAACTCAGTTCGGTTCGATTCGGTTGTCTTCCCTTCTCCTTGCGGTGTGATTTTGTTTTTTTTTTTTTGATAAAAACTGCATCGAACCGCATCGCACTCACCCAATTTTACTTGAGTCACTTGGCTTTTGCCTCTGTTGTTGTCCAAAGACAGGATCTAATTAGCCAATTTGCTGGCTAAGGACCTTTAATACATGAAAGAAACAAGCCGAATTTAAATATCATATTTTTCAATACATATCTTCACTCAATAATAATTTTTATAAAATATCTATATTAATTAATATGATGTTTTTAGACTTTTCTTGCATATAAATGTGTTTTAAGTATATTCCCCCAACTAACTTTTAATTTTTTGATTTCTCAAATGATGAAAGGTAATATCACATGATTTTCTCATGTAACTTGAGTGTATCAAGAAAGTATAGGAAAAATGTGCAATACTATAAATATGATGTCCTAAGAATACTTGAAACTTTTATGTATTACTTTCAATATGGTAAGGTGTTCGTGTTAGAAACTAATTTCTCCGAGCATGAGTGTCCCACCTATGTACTAAGTGTCCGGTGACCATGGTTTGATGTCCTTACCTCTTTAAGCAGCCTTGGTTCTTTGTCAAAGAGAGATCTCAACATCAAATATATCAGATGCGCTTTCATCCTAATTTATGCTGAAATAGTCAAAATTAAAGGAGATGATTGTAATAATCGAATTTAGAATTGGTCATTATGTGATTAGATAAAAAATTGTGAGTTTGAATAAAAGAGAAAAAAGAGAAGAAAAATAAATTTTGAAAAATACATATGAAAAATCTGAAAGTTGATAATAATCCCACATCACACTGACATTCAAAACTTTATTCTTAAACATCCCCTTGCTAGCTCATGATACATGAAAATCAAGAGCTTAGATGAGTATGGATGACAGAAGGAGATGTCAGATGATTGAACGTATTACAAGTCTGTTTAGAATAGTCAAAGCAAGGGCTTCTATCGGGTCGAGTCAGGTCCGAGTACCACTCTATTCGGACCCTCACAGACTTTTGGGCCTAGAGTAGATCCTGTTATGAATGGGTCTGAGTATGGATCTAATACATATTTGAGGTACCCACCAGGTTAACAAGCAGGGTAGTAACTACAAAGACCTATACTCTACCCGTCGGAAGTCGGTCCGGGTTAGGCTCAGGGCTAATATCAGGTATATTTATATTTCTCCTAAAAGACTAACAAACTTTATTAAATCATTACAAAAATCAAATGGATAACAAACAAGTAATTGCACACTAAAAAATTGAATGTTTAGAAAAACTTCATGTCTAAAATGACAATATAGACATGAATTAAAAGAAACTAATACAAGTTTAATTAATTGATAACAAATAAGAACATGTCTAAAATGGCAGCATAAATATAAACTTCAACAAAAAAAAAAAACCATAAACATAAACTTCGACCAGAAAAAAAATATATAAACATAAAACCGAAAGAAACTCCTAATATAAACTTCAAAATTAAAATCCAAACAACAACAACAACTAATAAGCTAGTTATTCCAAGTATTTGGGTTAGGCTACGTGAACCAAAAAAAGAACTACACCGGATCGGGCACATGGATCAACTCTCTCCACTCATTCTTACTGAGAAATATGCTTTCATTAAAACTTTTAGCATCTATATCTTGTCGTATCACTTTCATCTATATTTTCTTCGGTCTCCCCTTCGCTTTTTTCTTTTCTTAAGTTGATAAGCTCTGCTCGTTGGATTAGTGCATCTGTAGTCGACGTCGGACATGACCAACTATCGTGTGACCAACTATCGTGATCGATTTTCTCTCATCTTCTCTTCTATTGGGGCTACACCTATCTTAATAAGAATATCCTCATTTCTTACTTTATCTCTTCTGTGTTACCACACATTCAATGACGCATGCGCATCTCTACTACACTCATCTTCTAGGTATGATATTTCTTTATAGCCTAACATTTCGTGTCATATAACAAAGCTGGCCTAATGATAGTCTAATAAAATTTTTCCTTCAACTATAACGGAATGTTACGATCGCATAAAACTCCTGTTAAGCTCCTCCATTTTAACTAGCTTGCTTGAATCTTATGCTTGACATCACTATTGATCTCTTCATCATTTTAGATAATAGAATCCAAGTACTTAAAATGACTGCTCATCAATATAGCTTACCTTTCTAGTGTCACAATGCTATAATTTCGGGTCCTTTTTGTTTACTAAATTTGCACTATATATACTCTGTTTTGGCCCTACTTAATTTAAAACTTTGAGATTCTAGAATTTACTTCTGTAGCTTCAATTTGGCATTTACTCCAACTTTCGTCTCATCGACTAGAACAATATCATCAGCAAATAGCATATACCACGGTATCTCATCTTGAATAACTCTAATAAGTCCATCAATCACTATGGCAAAAAAAATGGACTCAATGTAGATCCTTGATGCATCAAATCCAAATAAAAAGCTAAAAATTCAAGCATGCTAGTACTTAGATAAACTTAAACATATTGACAACCTATTTAGTATTACTAGTATACTTATTTAACTATTTATTAAGTAATGGGTATTTTAGCGGGTCCGGGTCTGGATTGGATAATTTAGGCATTACACATCCCTGCCCAATAACTAAACGGGGCGATTCCAGTTCGGGTCAGGCCACATTAATGGTACCCATACCTACCTGATTTTACGAACTGGTCTAACTTTTAGACCTAATATATACCCACTATTAAGTGGGTATTGTACGCATTCGAACTGGGTCTGGATCGAGTCCGGCTATGGGTATTTATATCAACCCTAGTCAGGATGGACTCCAAAAATCCATGATATCTCTTTTGCTTGAAGTGAGGCAAACGTTGAACCTGCAAGTCTCTTTATAATAATCAGGGCAGACTCAAAAGCCCATGTGGTCTCTTTCGCTTGAAGCGAGGCGGACATTGACCATGTAAGTCTCTTTAGATTAGTTAAAGTATACTCCAAAAATTTATGGTGTCTCTCTCGCTTGAAGCTTCACGGACATTGAAGTGGTACGAAATCCGTCGATAGAAAAGAAGATTAGTAGGAGAGAGGAGATAAACGGGTTTTAAGAGATCACCAAACTCAGTAAAAGAGAAGAATTTAAGAGATCTTCAAACTAGGTAGTAAAAGAGAAAACCAATCAGATGGGAGAAGATGACCACTGACTTTGTGGTATTGGTGATCATCCGCAGCCAATGAAGCCGAACTTGTTAAAGTTGAAGATGAAGATGTCGTGGCAACAAGAAAGTAGAAAATTTTTAACAAGGGAGAAAATTTTGATAAAATACAAAGCAGAAAGGTGGCCCGGCACTAAAAAATTGCCAATGCTGGGCGCGTAGTATATGAGTGTGGCCGAGTAAAGTGTCGAAGATGGTGTATTAACATCGATCACCACCAAATTTTTTTGATAGTCTCTAATATCATGTTAAATCAATTGAAGAAGAAACTGAATTGTGTACATTGTTGATGAGAGTAATGCCCAAATATATAGCCATATAACTACATAATAAGAAAACCTCTACTCTAAATTCTATACAATTCGTATTATATATAATCTTAATCCTATTACTACTCTTTAATAGTTTTATCTGCTCCTAACCTAATATAGAATATGAATGAGGAGTTTGAACTATGTGACGCCCCGATCCGGCGGGTACGGAGACGTCACTGCGACGTATATACGCAGGTCGAAAATACCCACGTATATACGCTAAGCTTCAGTACATGCAAGAATCAGAGGTGGAAGCACAGTGGTAATTTACATTCCAACAGAATAGTACAAGTACATGGTTATCACAGAAATCGATACAATATTACAGGAATATTACATCACTAGAAAATACCTGAGTATATAATGCGAGAGATATACAAAAGCTGAGAGGTGCTCACGAGCAACAAGAGGGATTTCGAGAACCAAATAGGCGAGGAACTGGGAAGAAGAGCTGCGGCGATAATCCAAACTTCTGCTGCACTCCGATCGTCACGGAAGGATCCGCTGCGCACTCTGATCTGCTACAGTAAGGCCACCAAGGTCCAGTCTCTGGGATCTAGACATGAGAATCTAGGGTTGTCAGACGCAACCCTGCGAGTACATATATAAAGCCAAATGGCGTGCATAACAGGTACACGTGTACATAATCAAGTGACGTGATCCAAGTATGCAGGTATAAGTAATAACAAATAACATAAGGGAAATTAAAAGAACGATAGTAAATCATGTATGCTGATGAATCTGAAATTGAAAACATGCATAGAAAGCAGTATGAAGGGCATAGGTACATATAAACACGCGGTAAATAAATTAAACATGCGAAAAATATAAGTATGGATAAAACTAGTTGTACGAGCTCAGATTATGGATTCACAGGACAAATACGTCAAGGAGATAATCCAAATAAGGAAACCCTCATTTATATACCATATATCTCATGTCGTCATCATTTGAGTTTATACAACTTGAGTTGCCTTAAGAGTAACAGAACTATAGTGTGTCAGTAGTAAGCATTGTGCCACATATATCATATGTCATAAGGCAGGGTGTCAACTCAGAACATAACATTATAGCTAAAATATAGAGGTATAGCATTTTAATTTATCCAATAATAATAATCAGCACTGTTTGATATTTCAATTGCCTCCCTATCAGCGCCTCACATCATCGATAGTCCATACTAGAGATCACACTCTGTAGAACTTACCTGGGTCTGATATGCGAGTACCAAGACCTGAATAAAGGAGGGACCAAATATCGCACGTTCCTAACATTATTACCGTTTGATTGTTTTATGTTATTCATCCGATCCATATGCTTTTGTATGTGTTACCGGCACACATACATCCACTTATGAATAAGATGAGTTATTATTTGGAAACTAATAAATCTAATGGCTCATATTTATAGTGGGTCCCGTCTCTGCCCGGGACTAGCTCAGGAGTACAGGCTACTGCTTCCGGGGACTTATCATTACGCGCCCCACACGACACTTCAGATTCAGCCTACTGCTTCCAGGGACTTACCATTACGCGCCCTACACGAACTTTAGAAATATCACCATTATAAATATGACATCATACCGGTTTCCATCAGTTTCCCCCACCCCAATGTAAATTGAGTACTTTTATTATGCTATATGAATTGCCCAAAGATAATATCCACAAGCATATACAGTATAACTATGATTATCTAACTACGGGAATTAATAGGAGTATAATATCAGGAGTCACCCTTTTTCAAGGATTCAGGAATATTAGAGTTCAGGAGTACAGGAGCTCAGGAGTTCAAGAGTACCAAATATCTGGTAACAGTATAATAATCATACCAAGTCCCCGTAAAAGTAATAGTCATGAATATGTAATATAATACAGGTGCCACAATATCAGGTCAAGTGTACCAGTACCGGGTGATAGCATGTCAAGTGTCAAGTGTTATTATATCAGGTGTCAGGTAGCAGGCGATAAGTATAGTATGGCAAGTATCAGTGTCAGATATCAAGTAATAAGTATAGCATGGCAAGTACCGGTATCAGATATCAAATAATAAGTATAGCATGGTAAGTACCAGTATCAGATATTAATAATAAGTATAGCATGATAAGTACCGCATCAGATATCAAGTAATAAGCATAGCATGGTAAGTACCAGTACCAGATATCAAATAATAAGTATAGCATGGCAAGTACCAGTGTATACATATCAGGGTCAGGTAACTAATATATTGGTGAGAGTCGCAACATCAAATACTAGGTATCAACCGGTCACATAACATGCTACTGGAGAACGGCATAAACATTTCAAACTCTTCATAATCATTTTTATAATAATAATAAATTTATCTTTTAAATTAGCTATGTGAAGCCGAGTAAAGCGGGAGCAGATCTAGACATACCCAATATAATACTGGTTCGACAAAGTATAATAATGGCCGAAAGCTATTTATAAAGCATGATAATCATTTATATGACATATACTGCATAAAGAGACACATATATTAAAAGCCAGTTAAAATTATTAGACATGAAATGATGGTAATAAAATAAGAAATGTACTCGCCTACCACGGGAATGAAAATACCGAGAAAAGTCCAAGAAATCCGCGAACCGTACGAGCAAGCCACAAGCCCATAGTTATATATTAAAATATATAAATATAAATAAATATATATATAAAATTGGAGAGGGAGTGAGAGAGGAGAGAGAAAGTTGTAGGAAGGAGAGAGAAAGAGAGAGAAAATAGGGTATTTTTTAGAAAAAGAATAGGAATTAAAAGGGGAGGGGTAGGATTGTAAATATAAGGAGGTAATTTGGGAATGAGGTGGGGGTATTTAGGGAATGTAGGAAAAGTGAGTATTATTTAGGGAAAAGAAATGAACAGAAAGATAGAAAGAATGAAGAAGGAAAGAAGAAGGAAAGAAAGAAGGAAAGAAAAAAATGGAGGGGGGTGGCCGGCCACCGCCGGCGGCCAGGCGGCGGTGCCGCCGGGGGAGGGGAAGCGGCGTGCGGGCCTGGGGGAGGAGGGAGGTGGAGTTGGTGTTGTTTGGTTGGTGTTGTTGTTGTTGGAGGTGGTGCTGGTAGTTGGGGGTGGTGGTGGATATGGTGGCGGTGGTGGTGATTGGTGGTGTTGGGGAGTTAGAGGAGAAGGTGATGATGGGATGGTTGGAGTGGTGTAATTGGTGGAGTTGGTAGTGAATTTTGGAGGAGGAAGGAAGATGGTGGTGATGGGTTATGGTGAAATTGATGGTGGTTGGTGGTTGATGGAGGTGGTGGAGTGGAGAGGGGTTGTGGGGGAGTGGGTGGCCGGCCTAGGGGCGGCTGGCGGTGGTGGTGGTGATGGTGGAGGCCGCGGCCATGGAGAAGAAGGAGTGGATTTGTTTAGTTGAAGGAGTTTAAATTTTGAATTATGAAATGAAAAGAAAAAAGAAGATGGTGGTTTAATAGAGAAGGAAAGAAAAAGAAATGATGAATGAGGGGATGGAGGGGAGGAGAGGGACTGCAGCAGCAGCCCATCATGCTCTGGCTGCTGCTGTAGTCGGCTGTGGAGGAGGCGCAGGTATGAGGGGAAGTCAAAGGGGGGAGAAAATAAGAAAGAAAAAGAAAGAAAACTTAAAGAAAAGGAAAAAAATAAGAAAAAAGAAAATAAAATAGTATAAATTTTTTTATTAACTAATTTATTTATTATAATTTCTGAAAGTATAAAGTAGGAGAATATAGAAGGAAAAAGAAAGAAAAGAAATTGTCGATAAATAATATTATTATTTTAATAAGGCAAAAATTTGACTGTTTTAGAATCGTTCCAAAAAATTCTCAAAAATATTAAATATTATTTTAAGATACTTGGTGAAATCGGATTCGAGAAATTCAATATAGTTTTCAAATTAAAAATTCTGAAATCTTCCAGCGATAACGACCGACATTAGAATCGGTCAAATTTTGATAAATTTAGAAAAATTTCTAAAAATGTTTTTAAATAGAAAATGAAATTCTAAAAAAGTAACATGAAAACTGTTTTTGAAAATTCAATCCTGTTTGAAAACTAAAAAAATCCGGGAATCAGTCAGCAATGTCGACCGACACCAGTTTTGGAGATTTTGCAAAAAAATTCTAGAAAATTTCAGAAAATCATGAAAAATCTAAAATATTAGAAAACAGTGTCTGAAACTGAAATCGGTCAAATCAGACTACCAGAAAGGTCAAATCGGGTTACAGGATGGTAGCGGGTTCCCGGTCCGAGTCAGGACTGACTTTAGGTCTGAGAATCCAGATCCGATACCCAATAATATAAGCAATCACAACTTAAAAGCAAATAGTGGAAGAAAATTGAAAAAAATTGGGACACGCATCTGGTATGTATCCCAAGTACGGGGGGCTACAAACTCAGAGTCAACCAACTCCAAGATAAGGATAAAATCCAAACTGGAGTCAGGTCACATTAGGTAAACTTCATGGCTCATAATAACACATCTAATGTAGAATATTCCAATGACAAAAATATACTTGGCAGATGAATATTTAGTATAAAAATATCAATGCCCTCTGAGAAGGAGATGAGAAGCGAAAATTTATGAGAAATAGCATGAATGAAAGTTGAGAGGGAAAAACTAATTTAAACATGTAAGTGTATGAACACATTTTTTTTTTTTTTTAAATTTGTTTTGACACAATATATAATTTCTAAAGTAATTGTTAACTTAACACCATGGACGTGTGTTGTTGATATCCGGTACCAACAACATGTGAGTGGGGTTGCGGGTGGCGGTCAACAAATAAACAATACTTTTAAAATTTAAATGAATAGAAAATTATGGAGGCTATACAACCTCTACTTTCTAATACATGCTCACAAAAACAATTTGAATGGAGTATTTGGGCTTTGCTTTGTAATTGAATATCATTAACTTCAAAACTGGATACCTTACAATCATTCCCAGCTTATACCAACTGCTGTGACAGCGAAAATGTTTAAATCATTAAAATATAATAAATTACATTTATACTATTGTCAACATCTTTGATGTGAAATATTATACTATTCAGTCACACACAGAATAATATCCATGAATCCACCTAATATCAAAACGTATTTCAAAACTTCAAAATTTTTAATCCATTTATTTTTTTATAAAGTTTCCACCCTCAAAATAAGCAATAATGATTATTAAGTACATGGGCGATTTTTGTGTCAAAAAATGACAGAAAAATCTAGATATAATTAGATAGACTAGGTTGAAAACAAAATGTCTCTCATTACCAGTAATGAGTGCAATGCTGCCGCACAAAGCTTTTCTTGTGTAATCTCATATTCGAAGTCTAGACGAAGTTCGATAAACTTAGAGATTGTGTTCTTCGGTCTCAACAAACAGCTTCATGCTGCTATTGTAAGATGTTTAATTCATTAAATTCATTTTGGCTTCCTCCAACACCTTAAGATGTTCGCGTGAAAGTACAAATGATACAAGGGAATATAGATGAGTTGACCTTTGATCTCAACAATTGTTAAAAAAAAATGTAATTTATATAATATAATAATAAAAGAACAAAAACGGAGAACGCGCAACAAAAATTTGTGGCTGGCTACACGAATCTCTTGAATCTGTTCAGTTCTCACTTTTATACTAAAATGTATGACAAAGTTTTCCTATCCGCGATATCCATCTGTATATGATTTATGACAGTTAATTCTCTGAACTATTTTATATAGACAAGTTAAGATTTAAAACCTACCTATGTTAACTAAAATTCATTTAAAACGTATGAGTGGAAAAAAAAAAAAAAAAAAAACAGAACTGTTAGCATGTTGGTCATGATTATTTTGTGATTTTATTGTTGGAAATGGCTTTTGCTTCTCTCCATTTGCAGATTGTAAGGTGAAGTGGCCATCTGAGGTTGGGCTGTGATACATGGTTAGACTCTTTACGTGCCACACCTCTATAGATGAAGCCCATAAGGGTTCAGTTTCCGGCTGTATTTGGTCGGGCTGGGCTTGCGGCCTAATGGGCCGGACCCAGATCGCATGTCCAACACTAACTAACAAGTCTTTAATCGTGGAGGCAAGAGCTCATAGTTGGGGCTGCTAACGGGCTCGGAAAGATCGAGGTTCGGCTCGAGATCGCTAGATGTAAGCTCGTTCAATAACTTAAATGAATCAAGCTTGACAATAATCTAAGCTCGATAAAATTAATGAACAAGTTTGAGCACATAAGGCTCGGCTTGGCTCCAGCGCAGGCTCAACTCGTTAGTGGCTCGTTTAGGTTGGTTTAATCGAGCTTGAGCTTGGCTCAGAAAAGACTCAATAAACTGGTGTTCAAATCAGTGAGTTTCTATTTAGGTCCTGTTTGTTTGCCCCGAAAGTGACGGAAAACTTCATTTTTGCTCCTGACAATGTGGCCCCCACCGCATTATCCTTGGGTTGTTTGTTTGCTTCGAAAACTAATGGAGTGGGCCTCACCTTTAACTCAGCAAATTGAGTGAACAGTGTGAAAAGCATATTTGAAGCAATTTGAGCGGAAAACACCGAAAACCAGACACCGAAAACCCACCACATTTTCATGATTCTGCTTTTCACTGGCCAAACAACACCTTCATGTCCAGCATAGTATATTTCAACACCAGCCCAACGCAACACTATTTCTTTTTCACTGAAAAATTATCTAGCCCATACGCTAAATAGAAAAAAATTATCAACCATTCATCCACATCCACACCAAACTCTCACTTCCCGTTCCTATTGCTAGGGGTGCGAAACGGTCGAGCCGGGCCAGTCCCGTCTTGGGACCGGCGGGTCAAAGCCCGGGCCGAGACAAGCCCGCTCCGCCTGCAATTCCAGAGTGGCCAAGCCCTGCCGGAGACCCGACAGGGCAGGGCCATACCAAGGCAGGCCCGGGTTTTTTAAAAAAATAAAAAAAGAATTACAAGTTTAAAAATTCTAAAAAATCACACAAATTGGACAAAATTGATACAAATTGTAAAATGTATTTTTTATTAACAATCCACTAGATTGGATAAATTGATACAAATATAAATGAATAATATAGATAAAAAATGAAGGATAAATAGATAAAATTACAAATGTAGTATATAAATTGAAATTGAAGTATAAATTGATACTTTGATACAATCATACAAATACAAAATAAAAAAATCTTCATTTGTTCACTCATCTTCTGAAAAGTCTTTAATGATTTCATTTACTGTTTTATTCCAACTTCTCGTCTCTGCATCGAGCCTTTTTCTCGCAGATGCTCATCTTGATGGCTTTTGACGCCGGGCGATTTCTCGTATCAGTAAGCACTCGTCCAGCTGTACTTAAAATAGATTCTAAAGCTACAGTTGAGCTAGGAAGGGATAGTAAATCACGCGGCATGATGGAAATCACATTATATGTTGATTCTTGTGATTTTCATCGAGCCAAAATATCTAAAATTTTCAAATACTGAGTCCGCATCAATCTCATGAGTTATAACACGAGTAGAATAATAATGAAGCTCATTCAATGAGTTTGACTTTTTGATCTTTTGGATGCATATAATAAACTAGATAATAAAGAACTTTTAACTCTAGATGAAAATGCTCGTTGAGATGATTGTTTATTTCCAAATGGAGAAATAAAAAAGTCATATATATTATAAAATGCTAAATATCTTTTCCATACAATGGAACAATCACGATAATTCATTTTTCCATTAAAATTTTCAAGTAAATATTTACATCCTTCAAATTTAATTTGAGAATCCATAATAGTAGAAAAATAAAACACAACAACAACAACTAAGCCATTTGTCCCATGTATTTGGGGTAGGCTACATGAACAAAAGAGAATTACGTCGGATGGGGTACATTGAACAGTTTTTTTCCACTCATTTCTATCAAGCAATATGTTTCACTAAGACCTGTACCCTCTATATCTTGTCGTATTACCTCCATCCATGTTTTTTTCGGTCTCCTTTGCGCTCTTTTAACTTGCCCTAATTTAATACGCTCTACTCGGCAGACTGACGCATCTTTAAGTCTACGTTCTACATGATCAAACCATCGTAAGCGGTTTTCTTTCATCTTAGTAAGAAAATCTTTAAAATACTTATTGAATTTTTCTTTCATAGAATAAACAATATCTTTAAGCAAATAATCATCTCGATATATAGAAAATAGTTCAGTAATTTTAGTTAACTCGTAAAATACTAAATTAGTTGTGGGATAATAAATGCCAAAAAATAGTCTTGTTACTCTTTTAAATTTTTTTTAGAAATTCACAAATTAGTTCAATAATTTTTCATTCTTCATCATAAATAAACATATCTGGCAAATCTGTGAAAAAAACATATCTATTGCAGCCTGATAGGGAATAGCTTTTTTTAATATATTATATGTTGAGTTTCAGTAAGTCCTTATGTCCTGAGGTAAAACTTTAATTTATAGGCCTACGCTCGAATAAATTTGTCTAAAGCTTTACCTCTTTAGACCACATCTTCTAATAAATAAAATAGTATTTTTTAAAAAGTGAATATAAATATCTATACATTTTAATCCATCATGTATACACAAGTTAATAATGTGATATACACAACGAATATGAAAATGTTTTCATTCAAAATCAGTCTAAAATGAGTTTTTAAGAGCTCAATTGTAACAGTATTATTGCTAGCATTATCAACTAAAATAGAATTTTTTTTAAATTCAAGTCTAAATTCTGTTGGCCCGGAGGCCTTCCTCTCTAGTTTTGATGATGATTAACTCATGTAGTTATGTTTACTAATAATCTTGTGATTTTAGTTTCAGATCATGTAACAAGATATTAGTTGGTGATTGCTTCAAAAAGAGGAGTTTGGAAGCCTTCACTTGGTGATTCCCGAGCCCGAGCGTCAAGATCTTTCATAGCCATGTTCGTTAGATCACGGAGTTTGGATCGAGTCGACTTGAAGATGAAGATCGTCAAGAAGACTTAGGTATCCTAGTTTAATTTAGTGTGTTTTAGATCCATTTGTAAAGCTTAGTATAGTTGATATGCTCAAGTGCACAACACACACGTTTTATGGTTTTTCGGTTTTTGTTTAACCAATATTTGTTTTCATGAATAGTTGATCAAAACAAGTTTAATTGGTTTATGTATAGTAGATGTATTCTTTCTATACATGCATGCTTAACTTTTAAACAAACTTATTTTGACTTTCCTATTCATGTGTTGAAAAATACAAGTTTGATAAAATACAAGTTTTGGTTTTTGGTAAAAATGTTTAGACACAAAAATAGTTTCATATGCTTGATATTTGAGCTAAACTTTTTATCACATGTTTATGTATCAATGCAAAATGATAAAACTATTTTTGGGTATTTTTACAAGAGATAAAAGAATTTTTAGAAATATTTTTAACATGTTTTTCTGACCCAGAACAGTGGCTGACAGGCCAGGTCGGCCGACCGCACGGTCGACCGAACCAAGGGTCGGTCGACCCTACGGTCGACCGACGTGCACAACCTTGTGCACGTCTGGCAGCATAGTGGGCCGGCCGACCGACCGGTCGACCGGACCAGAGAGCTTTGCTCTCTGTATCTGGGCGGTCGGCCGGACGGTCGACTGGATGCCCCAACGGTCATATTTCTGACCGTTGGCGGTCCGGGCCAGCCGACCGCAAGCCTGTCAGGCTGACAGATCAGCCTAACGGCTAGTTTCTGGTTTGGCCTATATATACCCAATTTCTTGGGGGTTTTAAAAAAAGATTTTCAAGAGCAAAAATTCCTACTTTTCTGAAGTATTTTTGCAAGTTTTAAAAAGTGTTTTAGTGCTTTAAAAGATTTCATCTTTATTGTTTTTCAAGGGTTTTGAAAAATCAAAGAAAACTAGGTTTTGGGATATTGTTTGGATTTTCATTTCTATCATCTACAAGAGATTTCCCAAATAGTTTTTCTTTATTATTTGCTTTCCAAAAACACCTTGATATCCACTTGAGCTATATCTTCTATCCTAGTCTATTAGGATCTTTGTTTGTGGAAAAAGAGAAGTGTTTGAGGTTGTTGAGCCTCCAAGTTGTAAACCCTCCTTGTATTTGTTGTATCCCTCTTTGGTAGAGATTGATCGGAGTGGTATTGGTTTGGATCCCTCTTCGGTAGAGGTGATTGTGTTTGTTGTTGGCTACGGGCCTTATCCCTCTTCGGTAGAGGTGGATTGGTTGTATTGCCTCGGTGGCATTGTAAGGTTGAGAGAGGAGTTCGGTACTCCTTTAGTGGATTAGAAATCCTTCTCGGTGAAGGCGGGGACGTAGAGCTAGGGGCTCGAACCTCGGAACATATCATTGTGTTTGCGTTTGATCCACTTGTCTCTAAACTCTCTCTCTTTATATTGTGCATAGCATCATTCATTCATTCATATCATATATTGCTTGTGTTGTGCCTTGCATCTTTCATATTGCTATATATCCATTATATGCTTGGCTTGTTTGTGTGTGTGCCTCACTTGGACTTAACCACAAGAGCTTCATATAGCACCTCAACCCATATCTAGGGGAATCAAGAGGAGTTAGTCCAGAGCCCTTCACGGGGAATTCGGCTACACTTGTGTGTTGTACTAAATGTGTTTGCAAAATTTGTTTAAACTTTCGCATTTAGCGCATTTAGTTTCTAGATTAGCATTATCACCTATTCACCCCCCTTTAGGTAATTTACAAATTCTATAACAACTTTCATAATAGTCTGACTGAGATTAGACCCATTACGAGGAAAAGAATTTTTTTAAAACCAATAAATCTTTTTTTAAAAAACTAATCAGAATCAATAAAATGTGCAATATCAACTATGTAATGAAAGCCGTTAAGAGCTTCCCAGCAATCAGAAGTAAATGCAACTCTTTGTGGCATAGAAAATAAGTTGCAATTAAATTTATTTCCTTTCTTCAACAATCCTGATCATTTTCACCCCAATAGTATCTTTGCAGAACGAATCAAATTCAGCATTATAAGTAGTTCTAATAAAATTTGTGAATGCTTCATTTTCAGCAAAACTAAAACGTTGTTCAGTCTGAATTAAATATTTAGCTAGATTAGTTTTACCTCTTTGACGATTATAACTAAAAGTGCTTAGTGTGCTATTAAAAGTGAAAATTTGTGTTTGTCGTGATTAATTATGTAAGTGTTTTGCCCTAATATGCCTATTTAGTAGGCCAGTTTCAGTATTTTTTGAAAATGAACAAGAAACATCGGGACAAAATTTGCATATAACCTTTCTAACTCCATTAATAGTTTTTTTAAGAAAATTTCAAACATCAGATTTTTCCTCTGCCATGGAAGTTGTTAATTTGACAGTGAAAGTGAAAGATGGATTAGAAGGCGGATCAGAAGAAGCAATAAAATCTGTGGAGGGTGTTCTACTTGTGTGAATGGAAGTATTAGAATGTTGAGTAAAGGCAAATGCAAATCATACCATTCTTTACTAGTCAAATCTAAAGCAAGATTATATTTAAAAAAAGGATTACTACAACTTGCTGAAGAAGAGTTTGCATCCATTTTTAAACTAAAATTGACAAGAATGTAAATACCGGAATGTTAAAGAACTTGAGAGAGCTTGAGGAATTTGAAAACTTGAGAGAGTTTGAGGAAGCTTGAGCACTTGAGGGAGCTTAATCACTTGAGAAAACTTGAGAATTTAAGAGATTTTAAAGATTTTTAAATGTTTTTTTGTGATGAAATGAAGTAGGAAATAATGGGCATTTATAGAAGGAAAGAGGTAGTTAAAATGTAAATTTTTTTAAAAAAATAAAATTTGAACCAATATACCTACTGGGGATTTGTAAAATAAAAAAATTACAAAAACTCCTAACGGCTATAATCTGAGCCCAATATAATCGTTGGCTGGTTTTTATTAAAAAAAAAAAATCAACGCCACCGCACAACAAAAAAAAAAAAAAAAAAACTCTTAAAACAGCCGTTAGCTCCCCGGGCCAGGCACACGTCCGGGTTTGGGGCCGGGCCCGTGCGAGCTGACGGGCCGGCCCGTCCCGCGGGTTTGGGACCGGGTCAGTGCGGGCCGGCCCGGCCTGTTCGAACCCCTAACCATTGCTAGCAAGCAATCACTTCTGCGCTCAAAAAGAATGTCTGCAGTGGTTCCTCTTGCATCCAAGGGAATCTCTCAAATCACTGAAAAATGGAGACCCAAACCCAAACTGCATCACTCTCTTTCCAAATTGTCCCCAAATTTCCTCCACTCGAGCTGCTCCCCATCGAGACCCTTCTCTCCTCTGACCCAAAAGCTTCAGGTACTCCACTGGAACCCCAAATCTCGTGCCAAGTTTGAGCATGCAAGGTGTTTGATGAAATTTCTTTTAGAAGGTAAATGAGATTTGTTTGCGTGCTTGCAGTTAGCAGTGCAGATTATGTGGTGGAGCCTGCGACCAGTGAATTGACTGTTCCGGGCTGCTCGGGCTCGCTTGTTTTGCTCGGGACAGGTTTGGTACTTGTGCATTGCTTGTGTTTTGAAATCTATTTTTGGATGCATATTTATGGAAATATCATATAACATTGTACATTACTGAGACGCGAAATAAATATGATAAGTTGGGTGTTTTT
Organism: Agave tequilana; assembly: GCA_038442645.1. Taxonomy (NCBI): domain Eukaryota; kingdom Viridiplantae; phylum Streptophyta; class Magnoliopsida; order Asparagales; family Asparagaceae; genus Agave; species Agave tequilana. Next base: position 31,150 of record JAVJIF010015668.1, read on the forward strand.
TCTGTGGAGTTACAGCAAACTGAATTGTTTTTCGTAGCTGAGATAATTATTTTAATATAAATAAATCATTCAATTATAAAGCCTTAACAAGGCATAAAAAACCTACTGAAGAATTCGGTGATGCGAATGCTGATTGATTAGGATAATGATGGGTACAAAGTTAAATCTTTCTATCATTGGATAATGTATTTCTATTGAAGTTATCAGAAAAATCAAATTGGGCATGATACAATGACAGATCAAAGTTTGCATAAGGCGATAGCATAAGGGCACTGTTAGAGATATCAATGACATGTAACTCATGTGAAACATGTGATCCATATGAAAGAAACCCCTCATGAAACTAACCAGATCCTAAAAATCTCTCAATAAAAATAGGAACACATGTGACTCATGCACCATGTGTTTCTCATTCTCTCTCAATTAATATTTCTTATTGTTTCTCCTAAATCAGTGTAAATATGTGATCAATATGTGTTCTTATCTTCATGGAGAGATTTTAGGATCTGCTTGATTTCATGAGGGGTTTCTTTCACATGGATCACATGTTTCACATGAGTCATGTGTTGTTATTAATATCTCTAACAGTCACGAGTAACAGCACAAAGATGATATAGGTGGAAATATCATAAACCATTGCACAGTATTGAGACTGAAAAGAATATGATAAGCTGGGTGTTCTTCTGTAGAGATATTGCAGACTAAATTGTTGTTTGTAGCTGAGACGTTAACTTTAATATGTTGAATCCATTGCCATGGTCATGAGGAATCTCACAATACAAGATATGCAACATGTTGTGCTTAAAAGGAAAATTCTTGTGCCTCAGAATGCTTTGATGCTATGCAATGCAAATCTCCTCTTTCTTAATAGCTTGATGTTGTGGCCTAAACAGGAACACTTTCACCATTCAAAACTTTGCTTTACACATGAATACTTGATAAAGTAGCATCAGAGATTGGGAGGTAAAGAAATGAGTTCAACTAGACCTCGTACTCTAGTTTATATATAATAACCAATACAGAATATATCTAGTCTCATGGACTATGTAATAATCAACATAGAATACATCTAGTCTCACAGGTAATGTATGACTAAAATAATACAAAGTCTCTCTCAATACCTCATATATGCTCAGCTTGTCTCAAATAAAATCTACCAATGTTTTATCAAGTGGTTTGGTGAGAATATCTGCTAACTGGTGTCCTGATGATACATGTTTCGTCACGATAATTTTTTTCTTGAGCTTCTTACGAGCTATATGACAACCAAGCTCAATGTGTTTGGTTCTTTCATAGAATACGATATTTTCAGCAATGTGTGTTGCTGCTTTGTTGTTACCATATAATCTCATAGGACACTCTGAGAGGAATTGATACTTCATATAGCTTAGCTCTTTGCAGTAGTAATAATAGATCATGGAGCCATCTCCTCGTCCTCCTAGAGGATCTCCTCGTCTGCCCCTGGTACCATTGCAGCCACAAAAACATCTGCAAATGTAGCCCCTTTATCCTTCATGTCAGCACGACCCCTTCTCAGAAAATAGACAAAATCCTGAACTATACTTCAAAGAAGGTGATTCACCAAAACACCCACCAACAAACACCTACCAACAAGACTTTCACAGAAGTCAGCTCAGTTGGCTCGGGTCAGCTCAGTTGGCTCGGGTCAGCGCCGGTCAACTCTAGTTGAGTCCGTCGTCTCAGATCGGCTCAATTGGCTCGGGACGGCGCCGGTCGGCTCGGGTCAGCTGAAGTGAATGCGGGCCAGGTTGAATGCTAGTGGGCCAGGTTAATGTGAACCCGAATCAAATCATCACTCGATACATACTACAGTGGCGATGGCAGTTGGCTGTTGCTATCGAGGGCGATGAGAGCACATTGGCGGCGACGACGACTATAGATCGTCAGCGAGCACGGTGAAGACGACGAGGGCAGCATTTGGATGTGAGGGATGAAGAAGACCGCAATGAAGACAAGTGATATTGATCTCGAGATCTGGACGAGATCAGGAGACGACATCAAGGCAGTGATGACGAGTGGAGAGGAGGCGATGGCGATGAAGACGAGGAAGAGAGGCGGCGGATGAGGTGGTGGCTGATGCAGAAGACAATGACAATGGTGAAGACAGCGATGACGAAAACGAAGATGAAGACGACGTGACAGAGACGAGGAAGACGATGAGGCGGCGACACGGTGGCTGGAGTGGAGCGATGCTTGCAGCGGGTGGCTGGAGAAGTTGGGTTAGGGTTTGGGTTTGCGAGGGGGTCGGGCTGGGAAGATGACGAACATTTTTTTTTTAGAATTGGGATTATGAGGGATTTTTGAATGGCTCTGATATCATGATAAAGTAGCATTAGAGATTGGGAGAGAAAGAGATAGTTTTAGGTCTCATACTCTAGTCTATATATAATAACAATACATAATTCATCTCATCTCATAGAGAATGTGAGACTAAATCAATACAGAGTCTCTCTCAACAACACCCAATTTGTTGCTGAAGGATGGAATGTGGTAATGGGTGGGTGAAAAGATAGGATACGCTTTTCTGAGGAAACTTAGAGGCCTAAGGCAAGATTGAGAAAGCAATGATGAGGTAAGTTTGGAGGAACCGGTGCTGCGGATGCATGAAGTCACTGAAAATAGACATCATTGTAATCAACGCCATTGGAGGCATTGTAAAAAGAAAAGAGCGGACAATGAACTTACACCCTCATAATCTTTTCTATATAAGGTGTAGATGTGGAAATAGAGGTGAAAGTGGGTTCAAAGAAAAAATTTCTTGGTGATTTCCTATGTAGCATGAACACTTCTATTTGGAAGCACTTTACATGTCATACATATATTTGGAAAGGACACTTATTTCCATGCCATTGCCTCTTTGTATGTTCTATTTTGGAATATCGTGTGCGGGTTTGTCTTGTCGTGTCTTTCTGTTCATGCTTTCTGGATGATTTCTTAAAGAGAGTGACACAGATGAAATGTCAAACTATTAAACTACTTGAGTAATATGAAACCTTTATCCTATTAAACCATGATCCGTTGTCTTAATATTAATGTCTATTTGGTGACTGAGCAAGTTTGTAGCTTAGAACAGTTGCACTAAATGTTCTTCAGGCTTATTTTTTGTTGATACCCTCCCTCTGGCTCTGCTAACCATACAGTCATGTGGTGCTTGTATTAGATGTACAGGCAGGTTTCAAGTATTGTCAAGATATTGGGACATGCTTTTTAAGTTTTGTCAACATATCCAAAAACTAATAAATATCCATATCCATGGTGAGAAAACAAATTTGAGTTTAGTTTCACTTCATAAATATCCATCCCAATCAAGTTTTCTCAAATCACCTCAATGACTTTCTGTTTGTTGGAAGGTAGTTGAAGCTGTACAGATTCTTGGAAATGGCTGCAGGGACAACCATAGTGTTGATTATTTTCATTCATGTAAGATACAGAAGTAGCTGTAGCAACAAATTGAAGGGGAATGCAGCAACAGCAACAGCAACAGCATCAGAGCTTTTCTTTCTTTTTTGAGAAACAAGGTGGAGGTGACCCTCTAGCCTACCTACACACAGCCCCATCACTAATTACCCAAATTAAATCCCCCGTTCAACCACTGTGGGGACTGAACCTGGAACCTCCCCCTTGAGAGGTAGGGGTAATACCAACGGGCCAACCCGCCGTTACAACATCGGACCTTTATTTCCAGCTTTTCGGATTGATTAGATAAAGTTGTTTCTCCATTCAGCTATGTTAAGGGTTGCCTCCTTTCTTAGGCGAGCGACTACCATATCCTTTTTTAGCCTTCCAGTCCATGTTCTTTTTGTTTTATCTCTTGTGCTAGCTGCTTCTTCAAGACCCTGTCACTCTACCGGGCCCGCTTATCGGTTTTTATTCACATTTTCCAACCATTTCAAGAAATTCTCCCTCCTCTTATCCTCAATTGGAAGCTGAGTGCACTTGTTTCTTATCCTATCTTGCTTTCATGGAAGAAAATTAAACATAATCCAACTACTGATAATTCGTATTGGAGAAACTTGTTTTCTTCTACTAAGTGCTCGTGACATGAATGCAGATGAGTAGAACAGAACCAAACAAGGATATTTTCAAATGATATAAATTGGATTGATAGATATTTTTCAAATGACATGAATGTAGATGAGTAGAACAAAACCAAACAAGAATATCTAGGGTGGACATATTTCGAAACACTTGATGAAGATGGACATAAAGAACGTAACTTTAGCAAAATAGTGAGAAAGAATGATATAGTACTGATTACTGGTCAATATTCCCTAGAAATAAGTAAGAGTGCTCATTTCTGTTATTTGGGAAATATGTGATCCATAGAATCGAAGTGGGGTGGTTAAAGAGGAGGTGAAATTGAAGGGAAACTTTCATTGAATGGATACAAGGCATCCAATGCTCAATGATTCCAAAATGTTGGGCAGTTAAAAATCAATATATCCAAAAGATAAGTGGAGAAGAAATGAGAATACTGCAATGGATGACTGACAAAACACTAAGAGATATGGTAAGAATTGAGGATAAAATGAGGGATGATAAACTGAGGGAGAATCGATTGACATTGTTTAGGCATGTTCAAGATAGGCTAATAAGTGCACTGGTTAACAAAAGTGATAGGATCATAGTCAGTAGAGAACTGAGAAATAAAAAGAAGCCTAACCAAATTTGGATGGAGGCATTGAGAAGGATCCGATAATGCTTCATGTAAATGAGGAGAGATGGCCTTAAAAAGAGCTGAATTGAATTATGGAAGAAGATGATTTATGTACCCGACCCCAGAAATTTAAGATAAAGGCTTTGTTGTTGTTTTTGTTGTAGCATATTTTGAATAATCTGATCAAGATGGTTAAGAATTGGTGTCATGGGTTGAATTCAAAAAGATTAAAAATTTGCCTTCCCAGGCCCATGGGTGTCTAGTAGATTCTGGACACATGAAACTGAAAGTGCATGTCCGATATCTTGACAACGCCTCATTACTATCAATATGTCTAGAAGAGTAAAATCTTCTAAGAAATTGAGAAAGTATTTGCTAATCAAACATGGGCCTTAGAGGAAGTGTTATTTTGTAGCTGAGGAGAGATGGTGTCAATGTGCATGCTGTGTCCAAGGAATATTAAGGCCTCCTTGGCCTATATTGTTTACATTGATATTAAGGCCATTCAGAGAGGCAAGAAGAGGAAAAGAGGAGGATAGATTTTTTTTTTTTTGGTTTTTTTTTGGTGGGGTTTGGTGGGGGGGGGGGGGGGGGGGGGTCATTCGACCTTACAATCAAAGTCAAATCATTCCCATTCATCACTATTTCTATTAAATTTCAGCCTTTAAACAGGCTTTACAAAATGAAGGATAATCATCATTGAAACTAACCAACCATACTAGAAAATAAATTACATAATAAAATTTATTGGTTCACAAGGTACTGTTCATGTGAATAGTAACTGCTACAGCTACTAATAATCTTACTCGTTCACTCTCCTATTGTATTCAAATACCTAAAAGATATGAAATCCTAACATAACTATTATTAAGTTTCAAATAAAACCACAAGCTAAACTAAATTATAATTGTTTAAATAAAATCATAAACTAATCTCGAGCTACATCACTTTGCTTCCAGTATGCAGATTTTGTTCACACAATCTTCATAAATTTATGCTTGGTAAAAGGCCCCAACAATGATTGTTGCTAATGCTACACCCACAACTCCAGAACCTTCTGTGTAGTCAATTAGAAGCTCAACTGGTGTTTTGCATTAAGTCCATAAGTTGGTGATGTAAGGCCAAGTCGATTGGACTACCAAGATGAAACTTCTCATCTCTTGGTGAAGGGCCAAAGGCAAATCAATTGCCAAGCAAGGGCCATAAAGAGATAGGGATCCTTATACTTGCAGGACGTGTGAAGCAGCACTTCCTTTAGCTGCTTTAGTACAGGTCACTTGTACTAGTTTGATGCATTGAAGACTCAAAAGTCTTCTTCTAATCATCCCATGATCACAATAATTTGGATCATATAATAAAATCTCTAGTTGATGACAACAAACTAGAAAGATGGAAAAATAATAAGAGATGAAAATCAAAAACGTTGATGAAAATCAAGCCCTGGATGCTTAATCATGGAAGGAAAGAAGAGAAAAAGAGAAGAGATGAGAACAGCCATGGGAAAAATAACAAGGCCGCAGCCTTCACAATTAATTTAAGTCAGCATTGTTAATCTAAATTGATTACAACTCTCATCCTTGATCCTTATAGGCATTACATGGATAATAACAAATACATCTGATTTAGATTCTTAAATAATAACATGATAAACAAACCTAAATAGCTAACCTGCAAACAACTACTGAATCATGAACAAGTCTTAACTGTTGCTAACAACTAAATCAATTATAAACTGAGCTCAATTACTAACAGATTTAAGCTTAAATCTGAGAAAATCTAAATCCTTACAAATAAGACATCCTAATCCAAATAAATCAAATTATACAAAACTAAGATTACACCAGTTTGCTTCTGCTGCTTCTTGCCCCATTCATGTGTCTTATCATGTCTCATAGCCCTTCTTGCTCCATTGATCCTCACAAAGTTGATAACTTGATGTCACTGATGGCCAGTAGCATGGGTCCCAAAGCTCCAGAGGTGGATTTAGCCTTAAGCTTCATCAATGGCATGCATGGCATGACTCTCTAAACCAGAGAATATGGAAGCTTAGAAATGATAGGAAATTTCCTGTAAGCTCTCTTGAGTCTCTCCCAGTTACTTAGTAAAACTCCCCTCTATCATTATCTCATTCTCATTTTGACTCCTTAATCGTCCCTCAAAGTCAAGATAGTGATGTGGTTAGCCTATCTTAATTAATAGGCTTCTGACCGCAGATAACCTACTTAAATTTGGTTCGCCTCATAACCCATGTTGTATCCTCATCACGGAAAGCAAGAGAAGGCCAGTCATGTATTTCTCCATTGCTCCTTTAATTTGCAAAGTTGGTTATCAAAGGCACATTTGTCCCTATCGACCCCTTTGGTAAGTTGGTCAGTTATCAAAGGCAACAAAGATGATTAGAGTAAGAACTTGATATTTTTATTATTATGCTTCACAAGAAGCATATATAAATGATCACCTCCTTTCCCCTTTCTGTACTTACTAATACTACTAATCAAGATTTTAATTTCACCTCTTAATTTATCCCGTCACTGTTTGTTTGTCCGTGTCTATGTAGCATGGATACTTCTATTATTAAGGCTTACTTGTGTAGGACATCGATACTTATTGGACACTTCTCGAACTTAGATTTTTAATTTATGACAGTTATTCCAATTAGGGCTTGAGCTACTAGTGGGTAAAAAATGCAGTGTCATCAGATGTTTGTAAGAGAAGACTGTCAAAAGAAGGGATGCAGGAGGCTGATCAAATTTCATCCCACGACCTGCTCAAGTCCTCTGATGTGAACAAGGGGAGTACAAAAAATGAGGGGAAAGAGAACAAGAGAGCATAAGCATGAAGGACAACTTGCAATGCAATTAACTTGCAATGCAATTACTGAGTTCAGTTGTGGTCATTTAAAGGAAACAGCTGGTGTCAGCTGTGACAAAAAAGCTTTCTGACGTATGAACTTGTGGGTAACAAGGTTTACATTTGTTAAGGACTACCTCTTTCGACTATATGCTGGACTTGTCTCTCTAAATTTCTTTCTTTTGGTTCTGTTGTGATAAGGAGGGCTTGTGCACTCTCAATTAGCGGTGTTGCCTTTTATTTATAGCATAGAAATAGTATACGTCCTAATAGGAATAGGAGATAATAAAATAGCAGAAAAAGTAATGTTGAGCTAATATTACAAAAGTATACTATTCTACTTTGGTGTGTTTGGTTTGATGAAGCTCCAACTTCATGTTATTTTTATTCTCATAGTTAGCACACCAAGTACAACTTGCAGTTGCAGTTTCACCTGTAGGAAATAAAAAATAGAGCTGTTTGGTTTAATGCATTGTAATGTTGGATTGCATACAAATTGTTAAAAAGGCTGATGTGATATCCTCTTATTATATGCCAAGTGTTGTAGTTAACTACTACTAATTTGGTTGCAGTTTCAACTATAACAAAAAGACCTAGAATGCAACTCTAACTAATGCAGTTAGAACTGTATGTAGTTTCAACTACATCAAAACAAATAGTTGAGTTATTGTAGTTGAAGCTGCATATAATTTCTACTACAATCACCCAAACTCTCCAGCTAATGCTTGTGCGCAGTTTGCTACAAAGAATAAAAACGCTCTTTATAGGCAAAGCTTTAGTGAAAATAACATCACATTGAAAGCTAGTTATAACAAAAGAAGTGGCTATTTCAATGTTGCATCACCATGTCTTTGATAAACTGACATGTCCATTTCAATATGTTTTGATAAAGTTGCATCAGAGACTGGGAAAGAGATGAGCTTTAATTCTCATACTCTAGTCTATATGTAATAACCAATACAAAACACATTTAGTCTCACAGACAATGTAGGATTAAACTCTCTCAACACTCCCCCTCAATCTGAAGCATATATATTATGAGCTTTGGCCTGTCGACAGTGTTTCCACAGAGCAGTGGTCGTCTAAGGCTGTCGACAAGCCTATTAGGCTGTTGACAGTGCTTGGCCTATGAGCTAGTCCGAGTGTGTTTCAGAGTTCATTTCTGATTGGAATTCAAATTTTGGTTTTATTATTTTCATGAACTCTGTGGCTATATAAAGAGGGGTATTGCCCCGTATTAATTGTATCCTGTAATCGATTGATTAATAACATCTCTCCCTCCTTCTGCCCGGAGGACATAGGTAATTGCCGAATTTCATTAAATCTTTGTGTTCTTACTTTCTTTCCTTTATTTGCTTGTTCATGCAATTAACAACTATTCTCTGGTGTGCTGTTGTTCTCCTGTTGCTTGGGATTCCAATAAGTGGTATCATAGCTTTTCGGTTTCGAGAGGAAGTTTTGTTCGGGTGGATCAAATCGCTATGGAGATTGTCTACAGTTTCGATTAGAGGTAAAGATATGTTCTTTTCTATTTGGATTTGTCTTCACTAATTGTTTTCCGCATTGTTTTGAGGAATCTACTGAGAAGATGACCAAAGATAGTCAATCATTAGTGAAATTCGTAAGTCATCTTCCGACAAAGATTGATGTCGTGAAATTTAACGACACGAACAATTTCGGGATGTGGAGATGTGAGGTAATGGATGCCCTGATGGCATCAAACCTCGAAGACTCTCTATGTTTGGAAGAAAAGCTGGAACAAACATCGAGAAGGGCTGGGATAAGATGAATCAGACAGCGTGTGGCATCATATCTTATTTGATACAAGATATCAAGTATTATATGTTGTATGAGACTTTCGCAAGAAAGATGTGGGAGATCCTCGAAAAGAAGCATCTGACGAAGAGCATCGAGACTCGATTGCATCAGACTTTACCGCTTCCAGTTGAAGTGAGGACTCTCTATTGATGAATACATGAATGACTACACGAAACTTCTTGCAGACCTAGTTAATGTGGATATGTCGATTGACTCAGTTGAAGAGATGGTAGATGGTGATTCTTTGAATTCTCTTCATGATGAAGAGTATGAGACATTAGTCCTAACAATGATCAATGGTAAATAAATACTTAATTAAATTGATGTGTCGGTTGCTCTTGTGAATTATGAAGTGAAGAGGAAGGACAAATAGTCTTCTTTCAAAAGCACAATAGCAGAGGCGATGACTGCAAGATGGATAAGTCCCAATCTTAGGAAGGGCAAGAGAGAGTTTCAAAACTGATGGTCATGAAGAGTTGAAGAAGAATCAGTGTGCTTTCTACAGAGAAGGACACTGGAAGATTAATTGTTCAAAGATCAAGTCGAAGAAAGAGTCTAAACTAGAAGCCAACATCATACAGACGCATGGTAATGATTCTGACTGATCTGGTTATTCACTTTCTATCACCCTTATTGGTTGCTGCTCAGAGGAATCGAAGTGAGTTTTGGATATGGGTGCTACGTATCACGTTTGTCCTAAACGGGAGTGGTTTGCTAGTTCTGAAAAACTAAATGGAGGCTTGGTGTCATTTAGCAATGGACACACATGCTAGATTGAAGAGATAGGTATGGTTCACATCAAGTTGTTTGATGGGATGATACAAGAGCTGAAAAATGTGAGGCATGCACTTCTATTGCAGAAAATTTTGATTTTGGTTGGAACTTTGAAAGCACATGGTCTAAGAGAACTCTTGAAGAAGGCGTTCTCAAGATGTTTAGTGGCTTTCATTGGTAGTTCTAAAGGGCATTCGACATAATAACTTGTACTGCTTGAAAGGTAGTGCAATTACAGAAAATTTGACAGCTTTAAAATATTTGAAAGATGACTCTATCAGGTTATGGCAGATGAGGCTCGGACAAGTTGGTTTGAATTCCTTGAAAGCATTTGCAAATCAAGGATTATTGGAAGGTGCATCTACCTGCAAATTGAAAATTGGTGGACATGGTGTTGTAGACAAGAAGACGAAGGTGAAATTTGGCACCTCAACGCACCGCTCAGAAAGTCATCTTGATTATGTTCACATTAATGTTTGTGGTGCTACTAAGACCATATCACTTGGAGGCCAATGGAAGTTCGTCTCATTTATTAATGATATATCTAGGCGATGTTAGGTGTACCTTATGAGATAAAGATTTGAAGTCCTAGATATATTAGTAAAGTGGAGGAATATGATGGAAAAACAGACTGGTAGAAAGATCAGGGTGCTATTGATAACTTGGAGAGTACAATGATCAATTCCTATAATTTGGACAGAACAATAGGATTGGTATTCACTTCAAAACTGATAAAAATGTGATGTCTAAAGAGATGAACAGTTTCTTACTGGAGAAGGTTCAGTGTTTGTTGTCTAATATACAATTGGTAAGTCTTTCTGAGTTGCAACTTTGGAATATGCTAGCCATCTCATAAATAGACTACCCTCGACTGTGATAGGAGGTAAAACTCTGTTGGATATTTGATCAGATGGAGCTACTCAGGATTATGATTTGTTGCGGGTGTTTAGATGCACAACCTACTTTAGTGCCAAAGATGACAAGTTAAATCGGCGAGCAAAGAAGTTTGCGTTTCTGAGTGTCAAGAGGAATATGAAAGGGTATAAGCTATGGGACTCCGAAAATAAGAAGATTGTGTTGAGAAAGCATGTCATTTTAAGGAGACTTTATTGTTGAAGTCTACCATCTCTCTGCAGGTAGAGAGGATGAAGATCAAGGATCTATCGCAGCGGGTGGAGGTCGATGCTACTCCACCACCTCCAGTTGATTCGGTATCAGTTGAGATCTCATCGGATGTGACATTGGGTGGAGATCAAGTAGCCATGATAGATACTGAACAAGTTGAATTAGTTGCAACGAAAGGAACCAAGTTGAATCCACGAAAGTGGATGAAGAAATATGAATCTCAAATTGGCAAACTAGACAAGCTCAAAATAAAGGCCGTTGTTCTCCATGACGATATTGGTAAAGAGGTTCACATGACTCAGCTAGTTGGGTTCATTGCTGCAGATTCGATTTCAATTGCTTGAGCTTGGTGGAGCTCGTTTGGAAGAACTACGAATGGCTTGACTCCCTGGGCGGGGGGTACGTAGGCAACCAAATTGGTGCACTCTAATGGAGTCGACATGGTGCTATGTTGTGTACGGCTCAAATTTAAGAAATCTTCACTGACGTGAAGAATTGTAGGGAGAGAGTGTAAAATCTTAATGGTGAAGTTTTTTTAACTCCTTGATTAGTACGGAGTTTGCATGAAGCGTGGAGAAAGCAACAATGCAGACACTTTGATACACGCCAACAAGTGAACAGAGCTATTGATAGCTCTGAGCTTTGGCCTGTCGACAACGTTTCTGATCCGAATTCAAAGTCTTTGATTTTCTTATTTTCATGGACTCTGTGGCTATATAAAGAGGGGTATTGCCCGCGTTCGATGCTTCCAGACGTGGATGCAGGCACCGCGTTGGACGCATGTCTGGTTTGGATTGAGCTTTTTTCAATCTTTTCAAAGATTTAACCATGTTCATGGCTCTAAAACCCAAGCAAATAGCTGCATCTTTGAGTGCCGCCGCGGCGCCGAACACCATGGTTCTTCTTCTCACTGAAGGCAGCTAGAGTGTGGTCGTCCGGCCTCCAGAAGACATGGACCGTCCTTACTCTCTCATGATCCTTCCACCCTTCACCCACTTGTCTTTGCTCTGGTGCTGCAGCCGTCATCATCTCTAGTTCGTCTGAGCTTCAACCCAACAATTTGTGCATCTTACCATCTCCCCTGGCAAACAGTTATGGCGGTGATAGAAGATGGTGCTCCAACACCGAAAGAGCTTGTTATGGCCTACATCAACTGTGGGCTCACTGGGATTGGGACTAACGACCATGGTGACTGGGACCCAGCCGTGGCGACTGGGACCCACCCGTTTCCTTGTTTAGTTCCTCGACAAAGAACAACTGTGTGCTGGTTGCGATGGGCGGCCATTCTATCCTGCTGGCTTCTCCATCAACTTTCACCGTTGGAGTCTCGACATGGGGATTCTACGCATTGAGCGCTGCCTCCACTGCTAGGTTAAGCTCAGGGGGTCTTCCTTTGCTCGAGTGTCCTTCTGAGAGTGTCGAGGAGCTTACCAGAGGGCATGCCAACTTCATCTGCCTCTCTTCCTCGATGGTCCAGAATAAGCATCCAACGGTGGTTATTGCCCAAGTCACCTGCCACAACCATACCTCCCTGTCCGTGGCCTTCGATGCGGCGCTGGGCAGCTTCGCTTTCACTGTTGTTTGTGTCGTAAAAGTGGTGCGAAGTAAAATTTCTTTGAATGGCTGAAAAATTATAATAGAATGATTCCGATTACAAAAGAAAGGAGAAGAACGGGTTCTCCCCATTTTTTTAAGGCTAGGTTCTTCGTGTAGCGATGGAGAGTGATTCTTATTCTCCGTTAACCGACCGATTGTCAAGCTTCTCTTCAGGATGCTCTCCAAGATCAATCAGGAGGGAGCTCTGTTTTTAACACACTAAGTGTTTAGAGCCCACTGATTACTCCTTTCTTTTTTTCTCTCTCTGGCTAAAAAGCCTCGTTTCCTTGTAGCTCCACTGGCTATTTATAGAGAGGTATAGGAGTATTATTGTCCCTTAAAATCCCTCCATTATGGGGATTAACTCTCCATTACGTGGGGAGCTAATTGACCCAGTAATGGGGATCAGTTCTAGCAGAACGCGAATCTCGTGCTGGACGCGGACCTTACGTTGCTTGTTGTAGATGCGGACGCGGAGTTGCTTAGACCCGCGTGAGATGCGGAGTTGCTCAGGCTCGCGTGAGACGCGGAGTTGCTCAGATCCGCTTTTGAATTCTCTGTTTTTCCTCTGAACGCGAGGTCTGTGTTTTAGTTGAAACGCGACCTTCGCATTGAAGTGAGGCTCGCGTCTGATGGCTTGTCTTTAGTAATTTTTAGACAGCCTACAGAACCCCCTCTAAAGTTTTCGACACTCCGCGATTGACTGGGACGGATTTCGAAATACTTTGGACTTCAGTTGATTTTGAGCTCTCATGATTGGACTGACAATCTTCTGAGATGCCTGAGCTTGATCCTGTTTGGATTCTGATCTTCGTGAGTGTATTGTTGAACTACTTGAAGCCTCCAGGGAAAATCGTCACAAGTATCTTAGAAACTCAGTGTAGCATTTGTTATCAGCTCTGGTTTATTTGCTGGTGTACTATTGAGCCAGTAGAGTTGTCGGTTACTTTTGCCAGTGTACTGTTGAACTGATTACAGAAGTAAAGACATACTCTTTATATGTGAGAGAACGCAACCCTCATAGACGCGAATGTCATGCAGATCAAGTAGAGACGAGAACTTCAACGAAGTTAAGACGCGACTCTCAATTGTTATAGAGACGCGGCTCTCAATTGCTGTAGAGACGCGGCTCTTAATCGTTGTAGAGAAGCGGCTTTCAAAACGTGAAGATCGCGTTCGATTCTTCCAGACGTGGACGCAGGCGCTGCATTGGACGCGTGTCTAGCTCGAATAGAGCTCGAGATACGCACCGCGTATCTCGGCCACTGAAAGGCCTATAAAAGACTTGTCTTTCAACTGTCAATTAACTTAGACTGTTCATCATTTTCGATCAGACCCACGTCTAAAACCCTTAAGCTTTCTCAAAAACCTATAAAACTCTAAGCTTTTTTCAATCTTTTTGAAGATTTAACCATGTTCATGGCTCCAAAACCCAAGCAAACAGTTGCATCTTCGAGCGCCGCCGCTGCGCCGACCACTATGGTTCTTCTTCTCAGGAAGCCCTCATTTTTTATTAGTAGAATGGCTTTTGCCATTGAGAATACGAAGAGGCTCTCTCCTCTAACTTTTTTGAAGTTTCAAAAACTTCTGTTAAAGTTGATCAGTCGACGCGAATCTCACTTGTCCACATTTGATTTGTGAATGCGGTTCTCGCGTTGATGAGCAGAACGCAGGTCTGGTGATCCTAGCGTTTCTTTCCTTTGTCAACGCGACCTTCGCGTCACGAATTGAATGCGAGTCCAGGGGACTCCGCGTCTTGAGGCTTCTGAATGCGGGTCTCGTTTATGAGACTCCGTTTGAGTCTCTAGACTTAGAGAAATTTCTAAGTATGGAGTCTAGACGCAGGCTCCCTGTGAGCCTCGCATTTTAGTCATTAAACGCGGATCTTATTTGTTGAGCCCCGCATTTGAACTTTAACACTTGCTGTAATTTCACTGTTTTTTAAAAGTACTGATAATTTATTCTCCTATTTGCAGTGAGGTATGCCTCGAATCCTATGACCAAGAGGAATCATTTCAGACATGTTTCTCTTCAATCTGCGGAAGATCGTCACTGCATTTTCTGGTACAAATGAGGAACGTCAGGCCCGCTTAACCAAGGGTGCTGCCTTTACTTTGCGGGAACTCATCTCAGACAGGAGATTTGAGTCCAACAACCGTCGCCTGTTCAGGAAACCAGTGTTCCTTTTTGTATATGCCATTGAAGAGAATGAAGAGATTTTGTTTTACGGGAATTACAAGTGGCTCTTTCAAATTGGGGAGTACCGCTTCTTCCTCCCTCACATGGAACGTATGTTTCTATTGTCATACCTTTAGTCCATGTCTCTTCCCCGGTACATGGACTGAGATTTGGTCAGTGTGCAGTCAGGCGTCGCCATCGGGAGGATTTCTAACCGTGCTGCTTTTCCTGCCGGTCACAGCAGAGAAGTTCTTGCACTATTTCCCGACTTGATGAAACAGGAGTTCCGACGGGCGAGACTCCAAAGCAAGCAGCAACCTTCATTAGTCAATTTATGAAAGTGAAGAGTGAATTCACTCAGTCTGACTTCCGAATGCCCGGGTGGGTGTACTCGATGACGACTTCATGGTAGGCGAAACTGGTCTCTTTCGTCCTCAAGGAATTACAGGAACCACTGCTCTAGTGCGGGCTCTATTCTACAGTCAGGGCCGTGTGCTACGGAATCATTCCGAGCCACTACAACTTCTTTAGAATTCTTGAGAAGTATAACCCCGATACTTGCACATTTTTCGCTCTTGTTGGGGAAATGGATTTCTCTCTGCACGAGATGTTTGAAGTGTCAGGGTTGTTTATGGGAGACCTGCCATATCAGGAGTACATTTTCAGTACTGAGGAATTGCATTTGCTGAAGCGAGATGCGCCCTAGGTGTACGAGACCTACTGGGAGGCCTTATGCAATTTTCATATTTGTGCTCAAGTGACTGGATGGAGGTCCAGAGGAGTCAAGCAAATGTCTTGGGCCAACTATCTCTTTAGTGGTCTGGAGAAAAAAATCGAGCTTAGTATCTCGATTGGCAGCCAGTACCGATGCTGAGTTTGCAGAGAGGATCTCTGAATCCGTGACCTTGTCTGTGACATAATCGAACGAGGATACTTTCAAACCAGATACTATTTTTGACAGTTTACACAATCAAGCCAAAATTCCATTTTAGACAGAACCTTGTTGGCGAGGTTTTTGATACTATGGCTGAAGCGGTGCGTTGTGCCCACCTTACCACACGAAGTCATTGTTACTGACGTGATTTACCCGGCCGTTCTCCTTGTTCATAGTCGGTCCCTCAGCTTGCTCTCCGCTATGGTAGGTTGCCTTCAAAGTGGGCTTTGAATTTTGTGTCAAAACCTTTGCAACGTAATAGCGGAGGAAGATATGGAAAGCAACGTGATTGTCGGCCCAGATGGCGAGCCCAAGATGAAAGTCTGCCAAGGATGTCATGCATTGCCTGTCTTTGATGTCAGTAGTGCTGTCTTCTGAGGATTCTATGCCATTTGCTCAGTGGCTGGAGCGTTCAACTCGGAATGACTGGTACATTCTGATGATTCGATAAATTCTTCAGAGCAGCATGAACTACCAGTTAGTATGGTGTTTACCTGACTTCCCTGGAGCTTCATTCGAGGGGCGATTCTTTAACCGACCCGGTACTGATGGATTCACTATCCTTCCATCGGGGGTCTTCTGGTAGTTGGTCAACATTCACCCTGGGTATTTGGTCTTCCGCCAGCGGAATGTTTGCACCATTGAGCCATATTTTCCCAGTCGATTCGCTCGCCAGTTTGGGTACGACCAGCTGTATGTGGGGAATCCGAACCTAGGCTTTCGCTTTAGTGGCAATTTGTACGAAGGGGCGAGGGCATGGTATTTCAACGTGGCTGGAGGAACGAAGGCGAGATTCAACCTCCCACAGAAGGTACCGAACTCCTATGCCAGCCTCGGATTTTGCGCATAGTACGTAATAGCGGATTCAGTTCCTGGTTATAACATAAACAATAACTGCATCCAGAAGATCAAGGCCATGTTCCAAGTCAAGAAGGGCTCCAAGAGTACCCATCTGAAAGGAATGGTTGAATTTTTTTAGGCTGAGCTCGAGGCTGATCCGACAGGGGCTACTGGACACAGAGAAAAGCTGAAGAGTCTCATCAAAGGGGTTCGTGGGGAGTTGCGAAGCGTACTTGATCTCAATCTGCTGAGGCTGGTTCGAGTAAGAAGAAGACTCAGTGAGACCCGTGATCGAAGTTCCCTCCAGGGAAACTTCCTCGCTGGCCATAGAGCCTGAGCCTGCTCATGTGGGCTCTGAGAAGGATGATGACTCTGAGGTCCTTTTACTTTCAAGAAGCCGCCGAACAAAGGGTCCCGCGGTGGTCACGTCGGAGACATTGCCGGCGGAAGTCACAGGAAGACAGACCTCTGGAGGGGAGCCCGTATCAGCATCTACTGAGGCTGTTCCCTCAAGTTCCTTTCAAGATCAAGGGATGAGCGTTGATCCAATTGACATCCATCCAAGCTCATCAGTGGAGATAATGCCCTCAGTGGAAGTTTCAGAGTAAAGCCCCGTTACTAGGCTTGTTGGGACTGAGCTTCCTACTACAAGAGTCCTACCTACTCCTGTGTCATCCTTGTCTTCGAGTGAGAAGCTGGATTACTCGGGAGATGATGATGCTAACTGGGATGATATGCATTCTGCTCCTGATACCAGCAAATATTCTCATTTGGCTGAAGTAGAGGTATAGGTAGCTGCTCCGGGAATAGAGCCGCTGTCTGGAGAAACTTCAACTGTTGAGGGTATCCTTTCCTTCCACAATTATCACTCCTTTTTTTAGCTCCGTTATTAACATTATTTGGTTAAAATGACTGCATGAGATACTGTACTAGTCCAAGCTGAGGTCGCTATCAAGAATCCATTACCATTCTGACTTCTAAAACTCTTGTGGTAATCTCAAAAATGAAAGAATTGATAGTCCAGCTTGCGCCTGTACTCCTTAGAGGGACGAGTGCATCACCTCCTCTTTTTGAAAGCACCACTACCACCATTATAGAGACTGGATCAAGAAGCGTTGTTGGTACCGACACCCGTCACGAACATCATAGAAGAACTTATCCTTCAAATAGTGGGGCAATTCGTTGTGAGGATGAAGTATTGCATCGAGTTGATACACTCTGGGCGGAGTCCTTTCAAATTTGTGCGATCACTCCTTGAGAATCAAGTTAAAAATATCAGACAAACTGAAGGTTCTGATCGTGCGACAATGTACCAGACACTAGTCGAGCAGCTAGGTATATATTCAAAGGACCTTAGGAACCTAGAGAGAGTCAGTCCAGTTGTTGATGATCAACGGACCTTCACATCAAATAGGAGCAGGAGAGGAAAGAGATTGAAGAGCGAATAGCTGAGTGTACCCCTCATATTTATACTTTCAGGGCCAGCTATCAGGGCTTAATTGATGACCTCCATCAATCTGAAATCGTTTCTAAAGCTACGGAAGATGTCATTGCAAATGCTCGTGTGGCGATTGCTAAGGCATTAGCCTTGATTCAAGATCACGGGATGAAACTTGCCAATGAGAAGAAGAAGGCGGAGGAGCTTTAGGCTACCATGCATCAGGTGCAGAAGAAGCTTGCTGACTACTCTTCTAAATTGGAGACTCTTCGGGCACAATTGGCTTCAAAATCCTTTTTATCAGATGAGGAATTGAGGGTTCAAGCCTTGGCTGAGGTCGAGGAGGTGCGCCAATGAGACATTCGACGCCTCAAAGACCAAATAAAGTCTCTCGCTGAGCGAGAATAACTTTTTGTTTCCCTTTTTGTGCAACACTCTATTTTATTGAATAAGAGAGTGTTTGTATCACTTTTAAATTTTGATATATGTAAAAGTGATAATTTTGCCTTTGTCTTGTCTTGTATTTCTTTTGTGTTTTGAAAATCAGACAAATGAAAGTGATTGCCTTGGATTTGCTAGATGTGACGATTAACATAGCAACTCAAAGTTTAAAATTTTCGTTTAAGGAATTTGAATAGGTTACTGTTAGAGGTGTGATGTTAACTTGACAAAAGTTAAATACATGATTTGAACGAATTTTGTGGACTTGTCATCCTATTGATTAGAATAACAAGTGGAATTAAATCCACTAGGGATTTATGGGAATTTTTACCATCAGAGGTGTAATGTTAATGTGATAGATTAGGATTTGTAATTGAAAGCAAATTAAATTGTCAGAGGTGTGATATTAACTTGACAAGGAGGTGAATGCTAGAGGCATGATATTAACTTAGCATTTAGAAGATCTTGTCTTCATTGAGAAAACTGAGAAAATCACTGTCATAGATGTAATATTAACTTAACAGCGAGGTGAATGCTAGAGGTGTGATATTAACTTAGCATTTGACATCTTAGCTTCGATAAGAAAGCTTGAGGGAGGATCATTGTCATAGGTGTAGTATTTAACTTAATAATAAATAGATGCTAGAGGTGTGATATTTAACTTAGCATCAAATGTCTCATTTTCGGTGGGAAAATCGAGAAAATCATTTGACAGGGATTTATATTGTGATATGAGCAATTGTGGTCAGAGGTATGTTTAACTTAACCAAGATTTTTTTTTACGATTTGAGCAATTTTGTAGTCTCGTCATTCTATTGAAGAGATTTGACATGTAAAATTTTGGTCAGAGGTATAGTTTTTAACTTGATCGAGAATCTTACGATTTGAGCAATTTAGTGAATTTGTCATTCTATTGAAAGAGAATAGACAAGTTGAAATTTTATCCACTGGGGATATTGAAGGATATCACTGTTAGAGGTATAATGTTACTTAACCGTGGGATACGCCAGAGGTATAATATTAATTTGACATGTTTGATTTTTGATTATTTCGCTGGGAAAACAATTACAGCCTTTTTGAGGTCTTATCATTTTATCGACGGGAATTGGTAAGGGATTTTGGAGGAAAAAGTGAGATCAGGTCCCTCAGGATTTTTAGCAAATTTTTAGCTATCAACGGATTGGTATGACTTTACCAACTACCATTGAGTGGGGCTAGCCATGCTATTTTTCTCAGCATGATGAGTTGAAGATTTTTCATTGGACTTAAATGCCAACTACTTCCTCTGTCCTTTAGCTGTCGAAGGCGTTGGATGTGCGTAGATATACTAGAGAAGAGTGACAAGGATAAAACTTGACATTTTGCCTTTGTCCTTTCTTCAATCATGCATTATAATGTAACCAATATTCGGTCAGCTTGGCATCGGTCGACCGTGATCCGATCCGTTGAAGGAAGAAGCTCTTCTTTGGCGCTCTTTCAAACATCTTAGATCCTAAACCCTAATTCATCCAATTGATTAGGGTGAGATTTTGATCAGAGGTAGTGTTAACCTGATCATGAGGAAGGTGACAAAGCTAAAATCGAAGTTTCTAACTTTGTCTCTTCAATATTAACATCATGCATCGTGATGTCAATAATGTTCGGTCGGTTTGGCATCGATCGACCGTAATGCGATCCGTTGAAGGAAGAAGCTCTTCTCTGGTGCTCTTCCAAGCATCTTGGATCTCAAGCCCTAATTCATATAATTGATCAGGGTGAGGCTTTGATCAGAGATGTAGTGTTAACCTGATCATGGAAGAGTCTTGTTAAGAATAATACTTCTTCAAGAATTTGCCGTTGATCAGCATCATAAGCGTATCGCCGTCCGGAGTTATGAGGCGGTATGCTCCATTTGAGTAGACTGACTCTACTACAAATAGTCCTTCCCAATTGAGTTGATACTTTCTTTTTGTCTTATATGTCATAACCATGGGTCTTCTGACAGTTAGGATAAGGTCGCCTTTCTTGAAAATCTATTCTCTGACTTTCTTATTGAAGGTTCTGGAAATCGGAGCTTGATAGAGCTCGATTTGTTGTTGGGCTTGCAGACGTTTGTCGACTAAAGCTTCCAACTCTCAGACGCGCAATTGATGCTTCTCCTTGTTTGCCATCTTGGTTGTCAAGGCAGCTCTCAGAGATGGGATCTGGATCTCCAATGGGAGTACAACTTCACATCTGTACACCAAGAAAAACGGCCTGACCTTTGTCGTGGTGCTCACCATTGTGCGGTAAGCTCATAAACATTCACCTAATCTGTCATCCCAGTCACGTTGACTTTTTCAGACAAATTTCTTGAGAAACTTTCTAATAGTCTTATTAAAAGTTTCTGCAAGGCTATTAGCGACTGGATAGTATACCGTTGATGACACACTTTGAATTCTTAATTTATTACAGAACCTCTAGAATGCTTGGCTGACGAATTGGGGCCGTTATCGGGCACACCAAAGCGGTAGAGCACGTGATGCTTGATGAACTTAATCATGTTTGGTGCCTTTACTTCAAGGGAACAGCTTTCGCCCATTTAGAAAAGTAATCAGTTATGGCCAAGATGAAGCGATGTCCTTTGGATGTTAGAGGGCTGATGGGTCCAATAATCCCCACATCTCGAATGGCCACGAAGAGAATGTTGGATGAAGATGTCCTGGTGCTTGATGGACAAAGTCACCTTGATCTGACAGGCATGGCATCACTTAGCATAGGCGATGGCATCAGAGATTATCTTCAGCCAATAATAACCAAGTCTTCTAAGTCGGTCTCCGAGCTTGGGTCCGGGTTGGTGAGCTCCGCACATACCGTCATGAGCTTCTTTGAGCGCCTCCTGTGCCTCTTTGTGTGAAAGGCATCAGAGTAGGATTTCATCATACGATGGCGATATAATGTTTGCATGATCGCATTGTAATAGAATCGAGAACTTTCCTTTTGGTGGCAGCTGCCTCTTTGGGGTCGTCAGACAATATGCCATATAAGACAAAGTCGATGTAAGAGAATTGCCATCCCTAACTTCGAGACTTATCAAAGTCTCAAGAACCTCTTTTACTTGATGGTCTCTTCTTGGAGTTCTACTATCTTCAAGGGCGAATTTGCAATAGTACAACTCGCGATTGTAGACAAGTACTCTCTCCGTGGCTTCAGCTAGAAGGGCCAACGAAGCAGTGAGGGACGCCAGTGCTTTTGCATGCGCATTTTGCTGACGCGATACATGGTCAATATAGAAGTTTTCAAACTTCTCTGCCATGACAATGGTCGCATTGTGATAAGGCACCAAGTCTTCATGTCGGACTTTATACTCTCCGCGAATTTGGTTAACGATGAGCTTTGAATCACCGTATGCTTCGTGATTTTTGACTCCAATCTCTTCAGCAAGTTGCATTCCGATCAAGAAAGCGTTGTATTACGAGATATTGTTGGAAACAGCTCAGTTTATGAGAATGCATGAGGGATCACATAGTTGTGTAGGGAGATAAGTATTACCCCCACACCTGCGACGATATTTCCCTCAGGGTTCGTCCTTGACGCTCCGTCGAAGAATATTTGCCACATTTATTCTTCTAAGGAAGGGTTAATGACGTTAACTTCTGCAATCTCGTCTGGGAGATCGTCATAAAGTTTTAAAGTTTCTGGAACTGGATGATCAGCCAGAAAATCTGCCACAGCTTGCCCTTTGATCGCCTTTTGTGGCATGAATTGCATCTCAGATTGTAAGAGCAATATAACCCATTTCGCTAGAGCGAAGATGGACTTGTCATGAGCAATCACAAAGAATTAACTTTGGAGATGATTTGAATGTGTTGCCCCATGAGATAGTGTCGCATCTTCTGGACAGCGAAGACCAACGCTAAATATTCCTTTTCGATTAGGTTGTAACGGTGCTACGCCTCAATCATTGTTCTACTTAAATAGTAGATCGCTTGTTCGTAGTTTTGATTATTATTTTGAGCTAGTAAAGCTCCGAAGGAATGATCCATCGCTCGAACATATAACAGGAAAGGTTTTCCTGATACTGGAGTTACCAAAACAGGTGGGTGTGTGAGATATTCCTTGATCTTCTCGAATGCTTCTTGGCAAGCATTATCCCAAATGAATGAGACTCCCTTCTTCATTAATTTAGTGAAGGGTTGGCATCATTCTGAGAAATTTGATATAAATCTCCGGATGTAAGCCAGTCGTCCCTGTAAACCTCTAAGTTCTTTAAGATTTCTCGGAAGTTGCATCTCTTGGACGACATGGATCTTCTCTGGATCGAGATGAATTCCTTTGGATGTAACAATAAATCTAAGAAATTTGCCACTGGCTACCCCCAGGAAGGACTTGGTTGGGTTCATCTTCAACTAGTGAGTCCGCATGATGTCGAATACTCTCTTCAGGTCTGCGAGGTGATTGCCTTTATCACAGCTTTTCATAGCGATATCGTCGACGTAGCATTCTATGGTCTTACGTTCATGCTCATGAAAAATCGCGTTCATGGCGCGTTGATACGTCGCACCAGCGTTCTTCAAGCTGAAAGGCGTTACTGTGTAGCAGTATACTCTCAAAGGCATCCTGAAAGACGTATGTTTTTCATCTTCAGGTATATCTTTACTTGATTATGCCCTGAGAAGTCATCCATGAAAGACATCCTCTCAAAATCGCACCTGTTTGTCAATCATAACATCCGTAATCGGGAGAGGGAATTTATGTTTAGGACAAGCGGCATTTAGATCGCGGTAGTCGATGCAAATCCAGATCTTTCCATTCTTCTTGGGAACGGGCACTATATTGGCCACCCAATTAGGATGTTAGTCTTCTCTGATGAACTAGAGTTTATGAGCTTTTTGATCTCTGATTTGATTGCTTCCATGATCTTGGGATGAAACTGTCGTTGCTGCTGCTTGATTGGTTTGGCGTCTGGGTTGATGTTGAGACGATGCATAGCAATCTAGAGATCGAGCCCGGGCATGTCCTCGTAATTCCAAGCGAAGACATCTATATACTCTTGTATGAGCTGTATTAGATTTTCTTTCTCGAAAGGCGACAAACTCTCGCTTATGAAGATGGGCTTGGGGTTGGCCTCATCTCTAAGATTCACCTGAGTCACTTTATCCTCAGTGGGCTGTTCGCGTCGTTCAAAGCGTATATCCTAAAGAGTATTTAAGTGTTTAATTCATGGATCAGAATCTGACTGGATTACCTCTTCAGCTTTAAAGGTGTCTTCTCCATCATCTTCCAAATGGCTAGTTGATACCATATTTACTGAGAGATTTTCAAAGATATCGTCGATGCTGACATCTGAGTCCCACGACGACGTTGCAGATGAGCTATCATGATAGATCTCTTTTTTAAAGGATTTGGAATCTGATGAGACTAGTGTATTTACATAATCGAGTCCTCTTCGAGTCTTGTGATAGTAATCGGGGTCTTTGCATTTCGGTACAAATGAACGAAGTGGTGCTCGTTTCCTTTGCTGAAATTAAGGCCTGATTCTTTAATAAAATCATACCCTATTCTTTCCATCATGTGACATGACTTTTGTCCATAATGGAAGAATTGTGGAGACTCAGAATTACCTCCTGAGCTTTCACAAGCTACAGGCTCAGTTTCGATCCGCCCGAATAGAATTGGCTTTTGACCTTTTCGCTTGGCTGGTACTTCAAAGAGGGCATTGTGTGCGCCTCTAATCTTTTCGCGTACTAAGAGGGACGACTTTATTGGTGCACACAATGATGTCAAAGCATTCATTGCTGATCAAGGATCACTGCCTACGTCAGTGCTAGTGTCTAATGGTACAATTTTCAAAGCAAATGCAGAATAGTAAGCCAAATCTAAATTTTCATTGATGAACCACTCGCTTTCCACATTAGCTGTGGTATCGAAATCGAGGTTATCATTGCTCGTTACAAGAGGATTTATTTCCCAGAGACATTCTTCTTCTTCTGACTCTGTATCAGCTTCATGGCCAGAGTCGTGTTCTTCTGGGTGTGGATTCTCATCAATCTCGAGAGAATCCTGATAAAGAAGGGAATCAATAAAATAATTCTCTCGACTCCTTTGAACAGATGTCTTTCGGCAATCAACGTCCTGACCTTTTCACCTTCATCAACATATTTCATTACTTGATGAAGAGTGGATAGGACGATGGAGTTGCGGTGAATCCAAGGTCGTCCCAGCAGCAAATTGTATGAGGTGTCACATCAATGACATAACATGTCACCTCAGATTTCAGGTTCCAATTTGATACTTGAGCTTAATTTTTCCCATCGGGCGCGTGCCATTGGCGTTGAAGCCATAGATGGTTGTCTGAGTGGGGCTTAACTAGTTGGTGAGGATCCCCAAATACTGTATGACCCTGCGGGGCATAATGCCCAATGCGAATCCTGGATCAACTTGAATACGGCTCACTTCAGATGATCGAATATACCCTGTGTAATACAGGGCTCTGTCATGTTTTCTTTTGACTTGCATGTCTTTCGGGGTGAAGGTGATGCAGGAAAACTACTTCGAGGTATGGTGGTAATGATTGCCGTCTTCCTCTTCACATATAACAGGAATCTGGGTTACGAAAACCCCTGCATATGCTAATGCTTCTCTTAAAGCGTCCCTTGTAGACTAGGAAAGCCTTAAGAGCTCATAGAGAGTGATTCGAGCAGGGATGTTGGCTACTTGAGCCAAGACATCAAAACGGAAGGGAGTTGATGATCCCACACCGTTTTTCGGAAGCGTTCTGACATACCGAAGCTCTTTCTGATTTTTCACGGATGGCTTCGTGGACTGCTTGATTGTTTCCTCAGCTGGCTGTGGGGAGTCTATCATCGGCTCGTCATACTGTTTCAGGTACTGCCTGCCAGACCGAGTCTTTGATATGGGAGGTACGCCTATGTCAATAGCAAAGGCAGACTCCTTCCTTTTGTAGAGATACTCACCACATTGCTGAAGGATGCTTTAGCCTTGTCTTCGGACTTCCTGCTTGTGACAGTCGTCCACTACTGGCTTTCGACAATGTCAGGATGGACCCACATTGTCTCTCCTTGAGGAGTAGGGACAGGAATGAGACCTTTCTCCCTCTAGTTATGAGGATCAGTATTTATCACTCTTAGTTCCCCTTTCGGGATGGGAACCACTCTGGTTGGTGCTAGTGGGAGGTTCCGTCCGAATTGAATTGGTGATGTAGCGTCATGTTGGCGGTCACCTTCTTTTGCTATGGACGAAGCTTCAATACTTTCGCATCGATCAGAGCCTGAAGAACATCTTTAAAGATGTAGCAATTCTTGATAGGGTGCCCCAGCATCCTGTGATATAAACAGTAACTGGGATCATCAATCTTCCCTACCTCTTCAGGTCGTCTGATCTCCGACAACTTGAGCTTGTTACTCTTTTGGAGTAACTTGAATAAAGAGATCACGTGCTCATCCTTGAAGGAGTACAGTTTATTAGCACGTGCTTGGTCGGAAGCCATTCCTCCTCTAACTGACTGGGTCTTTGAAGGTGACTTGACTTCTGTTGTCAGAGTATCCCTTCTTCTAAGGTTAAGAAGACGACTTTGGTGCGCGTCACATTGATTTATCGGGTCTCAGTTTGCTGCCTTTTCCTTCAACCCTGACCCTGGCGATAATCTCTTCCGCCTGTTCGCCTTGTAGAACCAACTGCTTCCAAGTGCAACATTCTGCTACTCCCATTTGAGCGAGTAGGAAAGTTAGCAGATTATGACGGCACGTCTTAACCAGTGTAGACTGGGTCATGCCGCTGGGACAACGGAGTGTCATGCTCCGGAATCTCTCGACGAAAGTTTTGATTGACTATCCTTTCTTCTGCTTGGTTGCAAGGAGAGTTGGCACTGAAATTTTGTATCGTCTTCAAAGAAAAGAGCCAGGAACAACTTCTCGAGGTCAGCCCACGTCTTAATTGAGCGGACAGAAAGTTTCATGAACCATTCAAAGGAGACTCCATTAAGAGTGCTGATGAATAAACGAGCCATAATGGCATCGTTCGATACTACATTCCCAGTTTGAGATTTGAAGTAGTATATGTATTGGTTTGGCGACCCTTTACCATCGAAAGTATACAGGTCGGTGCCTTGAATCTGGGAGGGTAGGGAGCCGTGTCCTATTTTGCTAGGTAGGATCGGACTATCCCCACATCTTAGAGACCGTCTTGATTTGCGAGGGCCTCGAGGCGTTGCTCCAATTTGCTCATCCTGTTGGAATAACTGCTCTCGTTCTCTGAGTTATCCTCTTCTTCAGATGAAGCTTTGGGTGGCTCAGAGTTGGAATGCTCTTCACTCTCAGTATTTGTAGGAGATGAGCTCTCCCCCTCCTTCTGTTTGCCTTTAGACTTCTTAGAAGGAGTTTTACCTTTCAGTTTCTTTTTGTCTTTAAGCAGTTGTGATAGCATCTACTTAATGGTGTCGATAGATTCTTGCTGAGTTCGAATCATATCGAATTATTCCCTTTGGACTCAGGCCTACTCTTCGAATCACTTGGCCACCTCCTCGGGAGTTCCCGCCATGTAAGCAAAGGCGGTTGTCTCCAAACAGAAATTCGAAGACCGGGATTCGACGATGGCGGAGTGCTCATCATTCACCTCAATCCCCCAGGCCAACAGACTGTAGTCAACCGGGGCTATTGTTCCCGTGCGGGTCCGAGTGTGCCGGTAGGCCCCTTCAGGTTCGGCAAGAGCTTCCTTCAAACCTGGAGATCGATCAGCATCCTACTCTTCTGAACTGACAGCCAGTTGCTTCCCCTTGGACTTGTTTAGTGTGGAACTCGGCCCCACCATATTTATAGTCACTTCTGGGTACTAGATGTCGGAGAATGATTTCTTCTTTCGGGATCATCATCTCTTGGCTGAGTTTGAAGCCGTTGACAACCGACTAAAAATCGAAGGTTTATTTATCTGAAAGTTGTCATGGCAATCAAAGAGTACCGCTGAGATGGGTTGCTCGCAGTGAAATCGAGGGGTGATTTGATGGACGCTGCTCTTCCTTGTCAGGTAGTCCCTCAGGTCTATTGAGAGAGCGTCTAAGGAACTAGCCTTGAACCTCTGAGGGTGAGGGCTTTTTGGCATTTTATGTCTTGAAGACATGCAATGCTGAACGCGGGTCTCACGTTACTTTGTTGAAACGTAGACCTTGAGTGGTGCTGATACGCGGACCTTGCGTTGAGTTGAAACGCGACCATCGCGTTTAGAATTAGAAACACGGGCATCACATTCTGAGACAGACAGGACGCGGGTCTCGCGTTTTGGAGCCTGCAGAACGTGGGTCTCGCGTTTGAGGTGGACCTCATGTTGTCGAAGAACGCGGGACTCGCGTTTTAGAGTAGAGACATAGTCCTCGCGTTGCTTGAAAGAAACGCGGGTATGAACCTCGCATTCTGAATATGCAGAACAGATTGACTTTGCAGAATTTTTAGTCTGTTGTCGACGAGTACGACGTCTTCGTCGACGAACACGATGACATTCTGGTTGAGCCGTGAAGGTTGTTGAGAACCCTCGGTAACTTGAAATTGTAGAGTTTTGGGAGAAGGATGGCGGAATTGATCTTCACCATCACTCTGATCGTGTGTCGATGCTTTCGCCCTGCGGGTCTCCTGAGAGACGTTGACGCGGGCTGCATTGGCTGCACGAGAGGTTTTTAGAACCTCTTCAGAAGTGGCACCATTTGCGTTGTGAGTAGTGCTGCGGGCCACTCAGGAGTAATCTCCGAAGAGATTTGAGAGCGAGTCTCAGAAGAGACTTTGCGGTATTACCACATTGCCTTGGGACTAGCGGAGCCTGAGGAAAGGAATTCCTCAAACTTCCCTTGGTCGAATTCAACGACGAGAGATTCTACTATCTTCCCGAGGAGCCGAACATCAGCTTATGCCACGACGTTCTCGTCAGTAGAGAAAGAATTCTCTAGTGGATTCGCCATCTTTTGTTTGTGTCGAAAAAGTGGTGCGAAGTAAAATTTCTTTAAGTGGCTACAACAGAATGATTCCGATTACAAAAGAGGGGAGAAGAACGGGTTCTCCCCTTTTTTTAAGGTTGGGTTCTTCGTATGGTGATGGAGAATGATTCTTGTTCTCTGTTAACCACCCGACTGTCAAATTTCTCTTTAGGATGCTCTCCAAGATTAAATAGGAGAGAGTTCTGTTTTTTAACACACTAAGTGCTTAGAGCTCACTGATTACTCCTTTCTTTTTTTCTCTCTCCATCTAAAAAGCCCTTTTCCTTATAGCTCTTCAGGCTATTTATACAGAGGCATAGTGGTATTGTTGTCTCATAAAATCCCTCCATTATGGGGATTAACTCCCCATTACGTGGGGAGCCAATTGCCAATTGACCCAGTAATGGGGATCAATTATAACAGAACGCGAGTCTCGTGCTGGACACGGACCTCGCGTTGCTTGTTGTAGATGCGGACGCGAAGTTGGTCAGACCCGCGTTTGGAGCATAGCGCAGAGTTGCTCAGACCCGCTTGAGACACGTGGCGCGGAGTTACTCAGACCCGCGTGGGATACGGAGTTACTCAGAGCCACGCGAGACGCGGAGTTGCTCAGATTCGTGTGAGACGGGGAGTTGTTCAGACCCGCGTCTGAAGTCTTTGTTTTTTCCTTTGGACATGAGGTCTGTATTTTAGTTGAAACGCGACCTTTGCATTGAAGTGAGGCTCCATCTGATGACTTGTCCTTAGTGATTTTTAGACAGCCTACAACTGTCAATGTCAAAGTCTTAGATGTTGCAAGCTAGAAAGAAGATGTGTCCGCTAGCTTAGCCATCGGGACCTCCTGCGTTGGAGCTCGCCCCCCTCAGCTCCACTTATTCCGACTGCAGGTACATCTTGAGATCCCTCCTGTAGGGCTGATACGAGAGTCGGCAGAAATTCCACTCGTCTGGCTGTCGGTGGTGGTACCATGCTCAATGGTTAAGAGACGGATCCAACTATTGCAGGCAAGCCCTAAGATGGACCAGTCACGAAGGTGGCTGCCAGTGGACCAGAGCTCAGACCAGTCTCTACGCCTGCAATGCTTCAATACAAGAATCATTGTTGCCAGCAATATGACTCGAAGTCGGGCTTCTTGGGAAACATAGGACTCCGATCCTTGGATGCTGACCCCTCGTATTCTCCGCCGTTAGTAAAAGCCACTTCCTTCGTCGCTCCCTCGGAAACGATTGCCTCCTCTAAACACTTTGGACCTATGAACACACTATATTAACATCGAGATGAGTCCGGTAGTTCGCCGAGGATAAGAAACATGCATTCAGATTGGCCTATGAACACTTTGGACCGTATCTCCAGGAAAGGACGGGTGAAAGCTCATGAAGACACTCCGTCGTATACTGCCACTCGACAGGTTCCTTTGATTAGCCCTTTTGGCTCAGTTCATATTCTTGTCACAGACTCCTATGTGGGAATCACAAATGAGCAAATTATGGAGATTATCATTCCCTGTGGCATTATGATGGGTGACTCGGGTGTTGGAGTGGCGACTAGCATTTGGAGGATGGACCGGGACAGGGCTTCGGAGTGCAGCGCCGCAGAGGCAAGTTGATTGCTTCCTATTATCATGTACTTTTCGTGTTTTTTTTGTTGTTTTATGTTAATTATATCTTGGAATGTCAAAGGATTAGGATGTCCTCAAAGGAGAAGTCATATCCACGACTTTCTAAAAATGTATGTTATTTATATTGTACTCCTGCAACAAACTAAGTCTGCTTTTCCTTCAAACTCTTTTCTTAGATCAATTGGGAATTCCTCACTAATGGGATTGAGCTACCTAAACCCTGGGACATCGAGTGGGCAAATTATCGATTGGCGTGATTATGTGTTTGATTGCTCTAGTGAGTTGATAGCGGAGTTCTTACTCTTAGTCTGACTCACTCACCGTGGCACTGGTCAGCATTTTGTGATTACCTCGGTGTATAGACCATGTAATGAAGGACGAAGGGCAAATTTCTGGTAAGAACTTCGCGATGCTAGTGGATGGGTTGTGGGGCCATGGTTGATAGGGGGATTTTAATGTTACGAGTTTCTTTGGTGAGAGAACTGGGCCAGAATCTATATTCTAGGAATGAGAGAATTTAACGATCTTATTCGGTCCCTCAGACCCATTGAACCCCATTACCAGGTCGCTCATGTACATGGATAAGTGTTTGGCAGCCAGCCACATCTATGAAATTTGATCGGTTCCTCTTCTCTTTAGAATGGGAGGAGCATTACCCAGGGTCCTCGGCTCGTGTCTTCCCTCGCATCCTCTCCGACCATATACCAATTCTCCTTGATACTGGTGAAACCTTAATTCGCTTTCTTATATTCAGAATTGAGAATATGTGGCTATCTCATGACAGCTTTGATAATGATGTGCGATGAGCTCCCTAACGATATCAAATGCTGACCCTGGTAGTAGATTAGTTTTAAAACTCTGATCTCTTAGAGCCTTAAGTCCTGGAGCCGATAAAAATTTTCTCATGAGCTTACCATTAAGAGGGAAATACTGTCATCCATTCAAACTCTTCAAGCACTAAGTGATACTCGTCATTTAACACCAATGGAGTGTAATCAACTTTCTCGCCTGACCATGCAATTAAAGCAAATCCAAAACACTGAGGAGACTATGTGGGCACAAAGTGCATATATCAAGTGGCTTAAATAAGGTGATAATAATACCATATTCTTCAACCATATGACAATTACTGGAGGTAGATGGAGTGGAATTATCGAACCAGGAAGCCATCTCCAATTTAGTCAACTTCTTGAGGGTCTAATAGGTATGACAACTCTTGCATTTTGATATTTGAGTCAATTGGGAGAAAATTTACCTGGCTGGAGATAGGGCATCTCTTCTTGTTCTTGAAAAAATTTTACTGAAGAAGAAATACGTGGAGCAGTGTTCTCATTCGAATCAGATAAAGCACCAGGCCCTGATAGATCCAACATGAGATTTTACCAATATTTTTGGCAGATGTTCAAACAACATTTTATTGACATATTTCAAGCTTTTTTTTGACGAAAATCTAGATCTATCTCGGTTCAACATAGCCTACATTTCTCTAGTGCCTAAGTTGGCAGGGGTCAGAAAAATTGATGATTTTCAGCCAATTAGTCTGATTAATGACATCTTCAAAATAATTTACAAAGTGCTTGCTCACAGACTCAAAACAAAAATCAGTGACCTAATCGATTCCTCCCAATTCGCTTTCATTTATGGATGATCTATATTAGACAGTGTAGCATCTGCCTAAGAAATCTCTACATGCACTAAATTCTAGTGATCAACATTCTTTCTAAAGCTGGACAATAATAAAGCTTTTGACACGATTGGTTTGTCTTCTGCAGTTTCATCAAATAGAGATTTTTTCTTTCGACCATCTTTCGATTGTTAATATGAGATATAAGGACCACTACTACAAGCAGTACTATACTTTTGGTCGTGAAATATCGATTGCTTGTTGAACCCTGTGAATTACGTGAAAGTAGGATACTCCAAATTCGGGGGTCAAAGAGTTTCATAAAACGTTCTTGGTGGAAAAAAATAGGAGTGAAAGATCCCACTGAATCGAAAGCATGGGGCTTTGGAGAAAATGGGATGGATGGATTCTTACTTTGCTTAGCTTCGGCTTCTCCTATGTACTAGTCAATGGCCGACGAAGAACACCCTTCAGATGTAGACATGGACTGAAGCAAGGCGATCCACTCTCTCCGTACTTATTTATTCTTGGAGTGGATATCCTATCACGTATATTTAGGCTTGCTCATAAGGGAGGTTTTATTCAAATAGTTGGACCTTGAAATTCGGGAATTTCGTATTCGCAATATGCAGATGATACCCCATGCTCTTTGCACCCAACCTCACTTCCATCAAGATGGTCAAGATGATTTACAGTTTTGAGGTGCTCTTGGGGCTTTCCATCAATTTTCAAACGTCATCAGTTTACCACTTGGTCCCCTCTTTTTGGACCCATTTCACGTATCTACCATGCTTCACTGCAGAATGAGGGGCTTTCCTTTTCAACTACCAAAAACTCCCCTTTAAGACGACCTCCCTCCCCAAAAGGGACTGGCAACCCCTACTCAATAGAATTGAGAAAAGATTGGTCACTTGGAAGGGACATTCACTATCTCGTGGAGGTAGATTGTTTCTTGTCAACTCAGTCCTAACTAATCTCCCTCCCTACTTCATGTCTTTTTCCTTCCTACCAATGGTCGATAGATCAGATAGAGCAATTGAAACATGCTTTCTTTTGGAAAGGGAAGCGCAGTGTCACTGGATGACAATGTTTAATTAGTTGGGACGTTCTTTGTTCCCCACACGGGTCGAGTGGGCTTGGTACTCAGCGGCTAATTAAGAGACTTTAATGTTTCTCTCCTTGCTATAGTGTGGTGAAAGCTTATCTCTAATCATTAATCCCCCTGGGTTCAAGTGGTACATTACAATTATTATCGACGAAGAAGACCTCTGGATTTGCATGACAAGTTCCCGGGACGAATCTCTCCTTTTTGGCGAGGGTTCTCTGAATAGTCGGCGCCTTCAAGTTTGGGCCCAGGGTAAGATGTGGGCAGAGATCATCTTTGAAATTTTAGAAAGATTGTTAGATTGGAGATGTTCACCTTGCCTATGCCTTTCCTAGCCTCTTTAAGATGGCCTCTGATAAGGACGCTTGGGTCAGCTCGCAAATCCAAGACAACGACTAGGCTCTCACATTTCACAACCTACTCTCCCCGACACGGTTCTAGATGCTTGCAACATTACTATGCACACTTTAGATGCACACATTACATGAAACCCCGGATCAGGTGATTTGGAAGGCTGGCCTTGCTGCCTCTTTCACAATGAGCTCTCAGTACTGCTTACTGCAACCTTCTCCACCACCGGACAAAGTTCCAAAGGTCTTATGGAAAGGCAACTCCATTCAAAGTAAAGATTACCACCTGTCTTGCTGTCAGATATATGCTGCTTACTGGTTTCTACTTACACTAGCATCACATTAGGCCGCTATCGCAGTGCCCTTTTTTTTTTTTTTTTTTTTTTGTGGAACTCACCTGAGTCAGCTACACACATCTTCCTATCCTGCATCATTGCCAAGAGAGTCTGGGACCCTATAATGACTGGCCTAAACTTTCCATTGTGGCTCTTATCCCTCCAGCATATATGGGAGGACTGGCGGACGTTATGTATCCCTGGAGCCATCAGGAAGATCTAGGACATTTGTGCCCAAGCTGTTATTTGGTCCATATGGATCGAATGTAACTTCATGAAATTTAATCAAAAGTGGATGTCAGCAGAGGAAGTTTGTTGTAGGGCTCTATTCTTCTCTGAAAGTTGGAGAAAATATCTTCGCCCCATTGACTCCTCCCCTCTTCTCCACTGTTAATATTTTCCGTAATTTTGTTTTGAAAGTTTTTTTTTTCTTTTTTCCCACACTTGCTTGGTGAGGGGTAGTTTTTGCTTGTGCTTTGTGCTAACCTTTTCTATTATTTACAATTCAAACTGGACCTCTTTTGATCCCGTTGTTCTGCTCAAAAAAAAAAAAGTTCAAAGTTCAGAATTATACAAATTTGTTGAAGCCTTCAGAAGCTATTATAGTGTTTGAATGCATGAATGGCATTCTGATGCTTCTCTCTTAACCCGTATGCTTTCATGCTCTCTAAATATTTATTTACATTTTTGTTCACCAAGTTTTAGCCTTTTACACTTCTCTTGTCTACATCATAAAGCTGGAAAAAAAAAGGAAAAAAAAAAAGAAAAAAAAAGAGGGGAGATGCTTGTTGAAGAAAGGTCAAAATACAACGTACTTATATGGTACAACTTTTTTAAGCTAAAATTTTGTACCTACCCACCCAAACATGAGAAGAGAACCCCACATGTTCGTTGAACTAAAATGTTCCAAGGATCTCATTTGCTTTGAGCCATTAAGTTACACCATTTGTTTTCATTGGACTATGCAAGTGGGGCCCTCACATGGTGGCCCACAAACACACGCACACATCACAAAAGACATTAGTCCAAACAGTCCAGCTAGAGTTAAGTACTAGTGCTAGCTAGGCTCCGTCATTCTCACCAAATAAGTAAACAAAAAATGTCATTAATAATTAGGGAAAATTGCTTTTCGGTCCCCAGAGAGTTTAAGTTGTGCCAAAAATTCCCTAGAGTTTGAAACCGTGTCAAAAATCCTTTTGACCAAGTTTCCTTCGTCTGCGTCTGCAGGTCATGTCTTAATACATGGATTGGTGTATATTCGTATTGCCCATTTGTCCCTACTTTAATTTATCCATGTGATGTTATTGTCCTTTAATTGGCCCACGTGATGTACTATGGAATCTTTAATGACAGTTGTTTTAATTATTTTTGCTCTTCGATTCAAAATTTTTGAAGCAATTGTTTTGCTGTCTACTTTAATTGTTATTTATCTACTTCAAAAAATTTTATTAACTTGACAAAAATATTTATAAAAAAATATTTAAATATTTAAAAAATAAAAATAAATGAAAACAAAAAAATAATTGACTTGTTTTATAAATCATTTAACCTCTATGTTTATAAAACAAAAAATCATTTAAGACATGAATATTTATTTATTTATTCACTTATTTATTTGTTTATCTTTTTTATTAATTTCTATCCAACCCCCGATCTGTGAAGCCCCTGATATGTGAAGATCGTCGTTCTAAGCTTCTCTGATCGCTGTGAGCTTCAGCGAGCTCCGTGAGTCTCCGCTGGCTCGTTATAACTCTTAGCAGAGAACAATTTTGAAACTTAGATCCAAATTTTTGTTAGTTGTGAAGATTGTTTATATTTTGTGGTCGTATATTCCATAAGATAGTCATGTTCTCAAAATGTGGATATATATTCTAATAGTTGGACACATTTTCGAAAACGTGGACATATATTATACCTAGTATTTAAGTTCCCAAAATGTGAACATATGTTCCAATAGTTGGACATATATTCCAAAATGTGGACATATATTCCTTTTTTTTGGACATTTTTTTTCAAAATGTGAACATATATTCCAAAAGGTGGACATATAGTCCAGAAAGGTAGACATCTTTTCCAAAATGTAGACATATATTCCAAAATTTATATATAAATACAAAATAAAAAATCTCATAATTCCAATTTTATTACTAAGTAATATTAGTACCAAGTTAGTACCAAAGTATAAATATTGGATAGTAATGAGAAAAATGACATATATTTCATAAGGTGGACATGTTTTAGAAACTGTGGACATTTTATTTTTCAAAATATGGACATGTATTCTAAAAGGTGGACATATATCCCAATTTTTGGACATTTTTTCCAAAATGTGGACATATATTTTAAAATATATAGATATACAAAATAGAAAATATCACATTTTCAATTTGATTACTAAGTGGGATTAATTTCAAAGTTAGTATCAAAGTATAAACATTGGATAATAATGATAAAAAATTGTATATATTTCATAAGGTGGACATATTTTCGACAATGTGGACTTTTACTTTGAAATATCGACTTATACTCCGAAATGTTGACATATATTCCAAAATTTTGACATATATTCCTAAATGTGGACATATACCCGAAAATATGAACAAAATGTAAAAAAAATGGACATAATCATACTAAAGTGGGCAACATATTGGAGAATGATACATTTAGCTTGTCAAAATCGGGAATAGGATATAGTATTGGGGGATAATCCACTTTAATGTGATGCTATGCTGTACGACATAAAATAAGACTTTTTATGTCCATCTTTTCTTTCTGTCCACTTTCGTCAATTTCTATCCAACTTTCTTTTTTTATGTCCTCTTTGTTCTCTTTTTGTCTGCCTTCGTTAATTTCTGTCCAACTTTCTTTTTTATGTCCACCTTATTACTCCTTTTCTGTCCACCTTCATCAATTTTTATTCAACTTTTGCTTTTATGTCCACCTTGCTCTCTTTCTATCCACTTTTGTTAATATCTGTCCAACTTTATCTTTTTTATGTCCACCTTACTCCCTTTTTGTCTAATTTCGTCAATTTCTGTCCAACTTTCATCTTTTCTGTTCACTTTTGTTAGTTGTTGTTTACTTTTAAACATTTTTGTTCAACTTTTTAATAGTGGACAGAAAGTTAAGAAAGTAGACAAATTATTTAATATGGAAAAAAGTTAAGAAAGTGGACAAATTATTCATTATGTGAACAAAAAACTCAAAAGCAGACAATATGATTCACAAATTTTTGTCCTGTCTTTTATATCACAAACTCAAAAGTGAACAACATGCCTCTGAATTATAAATTTGTGATGAATTTATAATAAATAAATTCATCCGCCTTTTAGCTCCTGCCTACAAGATTGTCGCATCGCCTCCAAGCTAGACAAATTATATTAATTTTTAGTATAATATATAAAATTTTAAAGTAACAGAAAAAGATAAACAAAGAAATAAGTGAAAAATAAATAAATAAATATTCATATGTTAAATGATTTTTTCTTTATAAACAGTAGAGATTAGATAATTTCTATAAAACAAGTCATTAATTATTTTTTTGTTTTCGTTTATTTTCATTTTTCAAATATTTAAATATTTTAAAGTATTTTGATCAAGTTAATAATAAATTTTGAA
This sequence comes from Agave tequilana, assembly GCA_038442645.1. Classification (NCBI taxonomy): domain Eukaryota; kingdom Viridiplantae; phylum Streptophyta; class Magnoliopsida; order Asparagales; family Asparagaceae; genus Agave; species Agave tequilana. The sequence goes on from JAVJIF010015668.1 coordinate 68,409, forward strand.
GTGAAAAACAACAATTGAAGTTGACAACAAAACAAATGCTCTATAAATTTTGAAATTTACAGCAAAACAATTGCTCTCTTAAAAGTACAAAACACTGTCATCTAAGAGTCTGTTGTACAAAATAACATTAGATGGGCGTTTTGATATTTCAAATAGAGCTGAACACCCACGTGCCTACGCAAAGGGCTGTTTGTTTGGACGTAAAAGTTGAAAGCACACCTAGAGGGGGGGTGAATAGGTATAAGTGCTAATCTAGTGAACTAAATGCTCTAAATGCGGAAGCTTAAAACAATCTTGCAATCACACTTAGTACAACACACAAGTGTAGCCGAATTCCCCGTGAAGGGCTCTGGACTAACTCCTCTTGATTCCCCTAGATATGGGTTGAGGTGCTATATGAAGCTCTTGTGGTTAAGTACAAGTGAGGCACACACAAACAACCAAGCATATAAGATGAATAGGCAATATGAATCAATGCTCAAACACAAGCAAATAGATATGATGCTGTGAATGATGCTATGTACAAAAGTAAAGAGAGAGAGTTTAGAGACAAGTGGATCAAACGCAAAAACAATGATATGTTCCGAGGTTCGAGCCCCTAGCTCTACGTCCCGCCTTCACCGAGAAGGATTTCTAATCCACTAAAGGAGTACCGAACTCCTCTCTCAACCTTACAATGCCACCGAGGCAATACAACCACAATCCACCTCTACCGAAGAGGGATAAGGCCCGTAGCCAATACAACAAACACAATCACCTCTACCGAAGAGGGATCCAAACCAATACCACTCCGATCAACCTCTACCAAAGAGGGATACACAAATAAAGGAGGGTTTACAATTTAGAGGCTTAACCTCAAACACTTCTCTCTTTTTCTCTTTTCCACAAAACAAAGATCCTAATAGATTAGGATAGAAAATAGCTCAAGTGTGAAAAACTAGGTGTTTGGAAAACAGAAACTCAAAGAAAACACTTGGGAAAACTCTTGTAAAAGATAGAGAATGAAACCAATACAAATATCCCAAATTCCTATTTTCTTTGATTTTCCAAAACCTTTGAAAAACAATAAAGATGAAATCTTTTTGGCACTTAAACTCTTTTAAAAACTTGTTTTTAAAACCAGAGAATGAGAGAAAATCAGCTCTAAAAATCTTAACCAAAATCCCAAAGGAATGGGGTTTATATAGGCCAAAATAGAAACTAGCCGTTAGGCTGATCTGACAGCCTGACAGGCTAGAGGTCGGCCGGCCCGGCCGACCGCCAACGGTCAAAAATGTGACCGTTGGGGCAACCCGGTCGACCCAAACAAACAAAGAGCTCTGCTCTCAGATCCGGTCGGCCGCCCGGCCGACCGTCCCTGTGGCTGCCAAACGTGCACAGGCTTGTGCACATCGGTCGACCTCATGGGTCGACCGGCCTTAGGTGCGGTCGACCCGTGCGGTCGGCCGACCTGGCCTGTCAGCCACTGTTCTGGGACAGAAACACATGTAAAAAATATTTTCAGAAATTCTTTTAAGTCTTGTAAAAATACATAAAAATTGTTTTAACTTTTATAATGAAACACAAACTTGTGATAAAAATTTCAAGACATATATCAACATATTTAAATCATTTTTGTGTCTTGCAAATTTTATCAAAAACCAACACTTGTATTTTATCAAACTTGGATTTTTCAATACATGAATAGGAAAGTCAAAATAAGTTTGTTTAAAAGTTAAGCATGCATGTATAGAATGAAACAACTATACATATATCAATTTAAACTTGTTTTGACCAACTATTCATGAAAACCAAAAAAACAAACATAAAACGTGTGTGTTTGTGCACTTGAGCATATCAACTATACTAAGCTTTACAAATGGATCTAAACACACTATCTAAACTATGGATACCTAAGTCTTCTTGACGATCTCCATCTTCAAGTAGACCCAATCCAAAACTTCATCCATGGGCTAGGCAATGTGTGATCTTGAAAGCTTGAGCCCTGGAATCACTTGTGAAGCTTCCAAACACCTCTTGTTGAAGCTATCATCAAACTAACATCTTGTTATAAGATCTGAGACTAAAAACACAAGAATATTAGTAAACATAACTACATGAGTTAATCATCATCAAAACTAGGGTGGAAGGCCTTTGGGCCAACAAAAGCCATAAAAGGCAATAATTTGTAAATGGCGTACAACACAATTACAACTACGACGTTTGTTTGGACCGTAATTCGTAAAAGACTTACGCAACTCAACTGGCTATCACTTGCAACCCAATTACCACTCACAACCCAATTACCACTCACTTACGACCCACTTACAGTTAATTTTGTGATCTTACAAATTTGTATTATTTTTTATATTAATATTATTTTTTTATTATTTACATTTTTAGTATTTATTTGCAATATTAAAATTTTTTAAATCACCAAATAGTTAATTTTGTGGTCAACTTTTCCACTTACGACTTACACGTTTTGATAACCAAACACTGTAAAATACAATACACTTTCCCACTTATAATTTTATATTACCAACCAAACATCGTAAAACTTACATGTATGTAACTCATTTACAACTGTAAAAGACTTTATCAATTACGACTTACGAATTACGGCCAATTACGATAACCAAACATATCCAAATTGTACACGAGGACTTGGATTAATTAAATCCTGTATCGGAGGACTTTTTAACACTAATTTTTCTCAAGGGAGTTTTTAATACAAGTCAACTCCCTGGTAACCTAAAAGTTAATTTGCATTCCTTAAAGTCCAAGCAAGGAGAGCATGAGGCTGAGTGCATTCCATTCCCAATTCCCTGCTTCCCTCCCTTGAATCCTATCAAGTATCTACTCAACCCCCACTGGAAGTTATCAACTCCTTATATATACCCATACCCTCCATATATTTCTCATACTCCTCTCACCCTCCATCAAAGACCAAAATCAATCAAGAAGAAGAAGAAGATGGAAGCATCAATGAGCCAAAGCCAAATCCAACCCCAAACCTCAATTCCTCCAACTCGTCCAAAAAGACCCTTTCTCAAAATGCTCACCACCATCACCACCACCACCACCAAAAGCTTAACCCTAACAAGATTCCATGCAGGCTACTTCAGGATCAGCCTGTCCTTGAGCAGCCAAGCCCTCCTCTGGAAGATCCTCACCGACCCGGCCGCCACCGACTATCCCCACCCCCTCCGCTCCCTCGTCCGCCTCCTCCCTTCCGCCGCCTTCCTCTTCCTCTGGTCACTCGCCCTCTTCTCCCTCATCGCCCTCTCTATCCTCTACAGCCTCCGCGTTCTCCTCCACTTCCCATCCGTCCGCGCAGAGTTCTCCCACCACGTCGGCGGCAACTACCTCTTCGCCCCCTGGATATCGAGTCTCCTCTTGCTCCAATCAGCTCCTTTCCTGCACCCGAGGACAACTCCCTACGTCACACTCTGGTGGTTCTTCTCGGTGCCTATATTGGTATTAGATGTGAAGATCTACGGGCAGTGGTTCACTAAAGGGAAGAAGTTCTTGTCCATGGTGGCCAACCCCACGAGCCAGATCACGGTTCTCGGGAACTTCGTGGCGGCGAGGGCGGCGGCGCAGATGGGGTTCAAGGAGGGTGCCACGTGCCTGTTCTCGCTGGGGATGGTGCACTACTTGGTGCTGTTTGTGACTCTGTATCAGAGATTCCTTGGAAGCGATACGCTGCCTGCCATGATGAGGCCCGTCTTCTTCCTGTTCTTCGCGGTCCCCAGCATGGCGAGTGTTGCTTGGTACTCCATCAATTCGAGGTTTGATACGGCGTGCAAGATGCTCTTCTTCCTGTCGCTCTTCCTCTTTGCTTCACTGGTAGGCTGAAAAAAAAAATTGAACAATAATTTTTTTCTCTTGATTTTTTTTCTATATATTTTTAAGTTTGTGATTAGTTTAATTTTGAGGTAGAAGAAGAAAAGTTTTGTTGTTGTAGGACAGAAAGTCGTTTTCGTAGTGATAGTGGCCATGAAATCACCTTAGACCTGATAATGAAATCCTAAAGTGCATAAAATAATAGAGTAAAGAAATAAAAGTCAAAAAAGAGGACAGAAAGATGCAAAAAAATCCTCATCTCATAAATTTATTTACACATCACAAACATCGTATGGATTATTCACAATCACAAAACTTTGTGATTTTGGAGCAAATCTATTTTCCAGTGCATTCCCCATAAAACATTTGTTCACTATAGTTCTTTAAATATACTTTTTCCTTCTTGTTTATTAATTATTATCCAAGTCTTTTACATTAATAATGAAATTTGTTACGGAGAGTGAACAGTTTGACATGTTCTATGACTGACTGAATATTTAAGGATACCAAATGTTTCGTATGTTTATAACAATATGAGAACTCAGTAGAGTTCTCTGTCTTCTTAAAATTGAACCCTCTCTCTTAATTGAGGTACTTGCACATGCGATGGAGGCTGAGATGCATGCTTTCTCCTCAATCACATGAAGTTGCAAAAGGTATAAATTAATCCCTTGAGAGAAGATGGAATGCTTGTTGCAGCCAACCTTGATGATAGATATGCTTCAATCCCTGCATAAAACGTCGAGTTAGTAAGCTGCATATGGATTTATAAGTGCAGGGATTTAAATTTCCAATTCAAATCGCCATCTTGTGTGCTGACAGAAAAAAGTAGAAGGGCAAACATGTGGTAGGGGGGGAAAAAAAAAAATTTAATATTATCAGAGGGTTTGGGGTCTGTACACTGAGAAAATTAAAACACTGGTTCAGAGATTAATTAAAATAAAATATTTATATACAGATGGTTTTGATTTGTTTTGAAAATGAGTGAAATTTAAAGGGTGAGGTAGTAATTAGTACTTCATTTGGAATAATTGTAACTACTCATGTAATGATAAACTGATATGATTAATTAGTGTACCGGTCTATTTGTTTTAAATGAATTTTTTTGAGATAATTTTAAGTGAATTTTTTAATCTTTTTATCTCTTAAAGTGAAGCATTAATTTTTACTTCAAAAGTTCTTTTATATCCTAATGCTTTTTAAGTTCTGCTCGCTACTTTTTTAACATTCTGCCGTGAAGTGAATATTGGAAGTGAAAACGAATAATTTGGGGAAGAAGAAATTTTAGTATATCATGTCACCAAGGGTTACAACAATGAATATAGGCATGTGGAGAGAAGAATAAGAAAATTATGCACATCCGCATACAATAAATCATATACCTATACATAAGAGGCTCAGATCAACGAAACATGTCTCATAGGAGGTTAGATACAATGAATCACATGTCTCTTAACAACTCCATCAAACTCACGGTGGATCAAACACCGAAAATTTAGACAAGGCTGTGCGAAACTGATGAGAGATCTGCGCCTTGGTGATCGAGATCAAAACGAGATGGCGTAGCGACTATATTGGGTGGAGGCGACAAAGGGTGACACGTGCATATAGGACGAGGAGTCAACGAACGAGAACTGAATGTACGAGATGCAGGCAGAATTGGCCAGGGCAGAGGCGATCACTGATGACGCGTGCATAATGAACGAGGAAAGAGATAGAAGGGCTCACCAGAACTTAACTACGTTAATTGTGCTGTAAAATGAACGAGGATTGAGATAGAAAGGCTCACAATAACTCGATTACGTGTATTGTGCAGTAAAATGACAAAGATAATGCTAGAGGATGAGGGATAGAACTCGCGGTGGTGGAGATAAGGCAGATCTCGATGCTAGATGTCGCGTTGGAGAGATTTCGCGGAAGAGGAAGCCTCAGCGCTGGAGGGTGAAGGCTGAGGGCGGTTGTGAAGACAAGGGACGAGGGCGAGTAAGTGCCACTGTGCCAGGAAGGTCGACAATATCGAAAAATGAAGAGATGGCCCGACGCTAGGCACAACTACATGAGCACGGCCCAGCTCAGGCTCGTTGATAGCGTAGAACGACGATCAGCAGAGGAATGGCTCAGATACCAAGATAATTTGGAGAAAAAGAAATTTCAGTATATTATTCATAAAGCAATTACATTAATACACACACATACACACAAGCATGTGGAGAGAAAAATAAGGAAACTATGCATATTCAGATATAATGAACCACATGTCTATATACGGGAGGTCCAGATACAATTTACCACGTACCTCACAAGAGATCCAGATACAATGAACCACATGTCTGTTAACAAAAACATTTATAAATTCATAAAAGTAGAGTAGGAAAAGCTGAAGAAATGAAAAACAACAAGATTTAATCTCTCATTTTAAAAGGTAGAAGCATCTAACAATTTAACGTTCAATTAAACATTTGAGGAGCCGAAAGTATTTTCTGAGATAAAATCTAACACTTCCAATAGTTTATGATGCCAAATTCCTAGACTCATAACCTTTGCCCTCCATTTACCCACTTCTCGTAGATCACACGTACACTCTGAATTGTAAAATGAATATTAGTTAGCTTTAGCTTTTGTTTGTACTAGCTTTTAAAAATATCCTATGCTTTTATTTTAATCCCATGCTTTTACTTCTATTTTCCCCATCCTTTTCCTTCCACTTGCAGCCAAAGTATGCTTACAACACTATTTTTGTTGCCGTCCTTATTTTGAAAAAAAAAAAATTACTAACAGGTCTCAAGGCCAGCACTGTTCAAGAGATCAATGAGGAGGTTCAATGTAGCTTGGTGGGATTATTCGTTCCCTCTGACCCTCTTGGCCCATGCAGCAACTAGATATGCACAAGAGGTGAAGGCCGAGATGGCTAATGTTCTCATGCTCATCTTCTCCCTGCTCTCCGTCATCGTCACGCTTGCTTTGATGGCCTTCACCGCGATCAAGTCGAGCGATATCTTGCCTCGGGATGACCTCTTTGTCTCGTCATCAGTGTTGCCAAGAACGGCAAGTACTGAGGTGCCTGGTTCTCCAACACCACCTCATTCTTTTACCACTGAGTCAAGTCTTAATGACAGCTGCACACCTTAATTGGACATTGTAAAACTTTCATATGTATAGATCAAGTTTTTTTCACCTTGTGGTGTTTCATTAAACTTTTAGAGAAAGACATGGTCTCAAAATGGAAAGCCGTATCCGCTATCATTAATAAGAGGGAAAGGTTACAAGGTACTTACCGAGAAGGTAAGTCGAAAGAAATAAAAAATCAAAAAATAAAGTGAAAAAACAAAAAAGGAGAAATCACTGCCATGGAAGTTCCACAGATGGTCAAAGAACTCTGGTGGTTAATACACTGTACATGGGCCTCCTTCTCGTTAAATATCCTTGCGCTGCGCTCTAGACAGATGGACCAAATGATTTGCTCTCAAGTAGCCCCTGCAACTCAACTAGAGCAACAAGTCTGGCAGAATGAGCATGCATCGAAAAGTCATAATTCAAACACTGTTGTTCAGAATATGAGAGACGGACATGTCTCTGGTATTGATTTTTCGCCACAAGTGATTGGACAGTGAATCCTCATCACAAGTAAGAAATGAAGTAGGATAGTACAAGTACATAAGCACAACACATAAAATAAGGACACACAGGATTTTTATGTGGAAACCCTTAATCGGAAAAAATCATGGGAAAGAGGAAGAGCTTCATTATAATTCTCAGGTGACATGAATTACAAGAGTTTGGGGAATGTGAAAGTCCAAAAGTGTTAAAGTATTAGTCTCAAGAAGTCATTTTCAAGACCCCCTTCGTTGAAGGAGGAGATCTATTTATACTTGACTGAGCTGTTGGTGCGGAGGCAATGGTGATGACGAGATCTTCGTAACCACATAATTTGCACATGTTGATTTATTAGAACGGCCGCAATCAGTGCGCTTGTTTGTTGGGATTGTGATTGCATCTCAATTTTGCATTACTATCATCACATTTGCACATTTATGCTTGATTATCTTTATTTAACATTGCTATTTAACTCTCTTTTTGATTATGATGTGTAGTTACTTAAATGGGAAGATAAGGATACAAGAAACTTTTATTTTATCCCTAATCCTATCAAATTTGGGTTTCAATTTAAATCACTTTGAAATCAAGAAAAGGAAAGGATATATCATTATATTCAAAATTTAAATTCAAAATCAGAAGATATACTTTTAGAAAATGGATGGGATAAAGCTAATCCTAATAGGGATAAGAAGGATAATTTAAATTGAATGGAGTTCAAAAATCAATTCAGACTCAGATTCATACTGAACACCTCTTAGTATTCGGATTATAACTTTCGTTATAAATATTTAAATCTGATGATTCAAGATGCTACTGAAAGATGACTTAAAGGGCTACAATTTATAGGTTGACTACTGTTTTCAATTCAGCCATCTGATGAGTCATATTCAGTAATAAATATGCCAACTGTAGAATTGAATTCCCGTATTAAATTAGTATTGAATTAAACTCCTACTTTGTATCTTATTGTGTTTGGCTTTGAGGCCTATTTAAAGAGCTGAAATCTCTTATATAAAAAAAAACATCTCCACATCAGAAATTATAAATTAAGATTTTTATTAGTTTCTCTTCCAAATTTCTTTTGTAATTTTTAGAATCTAGTTCTACTTCAAGCTTTGTAAAGAAGGAGGAGACTCTTGTAACTGAAGGTGACAACATCAAAAACAAATTTTTTTTCTAATTTATTTTTATTTATTTACTTTATTTACTTGCTTTCTCATCTATCATTCTTTCTTTAGTTTTCATCATGAGTAGCTAGTCTTTTTCATGGTTTAATAGTCTCTTCCATCACTACTTCTAATTCTATGTTAGAATAAGCCGATTGGATCTTATGCATGCTTAAAACCTAGAAATAGCTAATACTCTTGAAGACACATGACGATAGTTAAATCTATTATTTGCTAATACTTTCTAATAATTTTTCTTATTCTATGCTTAAATAACCTTGATAGTTTAATGTTGGTTATTTTTCTTATTCTATACTTGAGAAATTTTGATAGTTTAATGTTAGGTCTTAATTAGTGATTATTTCAAATAGGATTATTTTTCATCTTATGTCTCTTTCTTGAATTAAATGCAACTCCTAAGGTATAACTGCTATGATCCAAAGTGAAGTTTAATCTTGTATAGGTTAGTAAATTAGTGGTGGTAGACGATTAATAATCCATCTTTCTTCTCTCTAAAATCAAAATCCTGATCTAACTCTATTTTATTCTTTTTATCTCTTTGACTTAACTTAGATTTTTAATATTTTATTGTCACACAAAGAAGAATAACCTAACCAATCTAGTTTGTAAAAAGATACCGATAAGTTTTGTTGGCCCAAGGTTACAATCACCCATGATTAGTGTATTTTGATGATTACAAAACATATTAGTTATTTGTACTAATAACATTTGTTGTTTAAGTGTGTTTCAGATTTCTATTCATTCTAGAAGTCTTCTCTCATAAATATAAGGATTTGAACTCAAGTCAACTCCAATTGGGCTCAAGGAACAAGTGTTGAAGATCATATGAAGAAGCCTATTGAAGATCTTGAAGTCTTAGAATCATTGTAAGAAATAGAATGTTAAAGTTTGAGTATATGAAATTTGGCTCTAGGATTTGCACACACATTTGTTTCATATATTTCCTATGTTTTGAAAATGGTTATTTCTAAGTTTTATGCCTTAGTTTATATATACATGTACCAAAAGTTTTATATCTTGAAAATCTTGTATATAACATGTGTATAAACTATTTTCTGCATAATACTTAGCTATATGTATTTTTAAAATATTTCTCAAAATTTTTCTAACTCAAAAACCAGTCCAGTTTTTCTGTTTCAGGCAACTTCGGTCGACCGGCCCGGTCGACCGGCGATGTGTCTGGACATGCACTGTTTGTGCATGTCTGTCGGTCGACCGAACCGGTCGACCGATGGAGAGCAAATTGCTCACGGGTTTTTTTCGGTCGACCGGACCGGTCGACCGGAAGAAGGAAACTGTGTTTCCTCTTTTGGGACGGTTGACTGGACCGGTCGACCGAGAGCCAACGGCTCTTTGCAGCTGGGCTGGCGGTCGACCGGACCGGTCGACCGCCAGGCCTGCAAAAACCCAACGGCTCTTTCCTCTTTTGTGCAATTCTGAAATCTGTTTTTTATCTGATTTCTTGGCAGACTTTTTCAGTGTTTTTCAGGTCTTTTTCAGAGAAAATAAGACCAAAAGAAATTATTTTTAACCTATTTTTAACCCTATAAATAGAGGAGAAGTCTCTCTTGCATATCACTAAGAAAAATCCTCAAGTTTGTATTGTTTTCAAAAGAGAAAAGAAAAGAGTTTAAAGCTTTCATTCCAATTCTTTTTGAGCCTGTTTTTCAGTTGTGTTTGATTACTAATATCACTCTACAACTGAAGTTTTTTTTTCTCACCACACTTCATAGAGCCAAAAATCCTATACTCATTCTATAGTGAAGTTGTAATTGAAGTGAGAGTGTTTGTAAAAGAGTTTGAGAAATAGTGTAGTGATCTTATTGTGATCACTTTGTTCTTGTATTCCTTTCCTTGTGGAGCAACCTCTTCGGTAGAGGTCCTTTGTACTCGGTGGAGCTCGGTGCTCGGTCTTCGGTAGACCAAATTGTAAAGGCGTCCTCGGTGGATAGTGGAAACCCTTCACGGAGGTGAAGGCGGGGAGTAGAGCGGTGGCTCGAACCTCGAAACAAATCACTTTGTTTGCGATTGCCTTTGCGTCTAATTCTTGCTTTATTTTTTTAATAGCTCCTTATTGCTTTCTATTGCATACTTGTGATATTGTTTAATTCTCTTGTGCTACTATTTGCTTGCTTGTAATTCTTGCCATATATCATTGTGTTTGCATCATTCTTTATATCATTCATTTCATACTTGTGTGTGCCAATCCCGTACTCATCCAACAAGAGCTTCACATAGCGCCTCAACCCATATCAAGGGGAATCAAGAGGAGTTTAGTCCAGAGCCTCGCAAGAGGAATTCGGCTACACTTGTTGAATTGTACTAAGTTGAGCCTCACTTGTTTTAGGTTCCGCATTTAGAGAGTTAAAATTTTTTAAGATTAGCAATCACACCTATTCACCCCCCCCCTTCTAGGTGTTTTTCAATTAGTATCAGAGCTTGGACTCTAGGATTTGGTTTAACAACCTTAGAGAAGATCCTAATTTGCTAATCATTTCATTCATTTTCATATAGTAAAAATGGCCGATGGAATTAAGACCCCTCCTAAGTTTGATGGACTTAACTTTCCCATATGGAAAGTTAAGATGACCGTGTTTTTGCAATCTCTAGGTAGCCGAGTTGCAAAAGCCGTGACTAAGTCCTTTAGTGTACCCCCCGGTGACGAATCCACTTGGTCCGAAATAGAGACTAAGGAATTCGATGCCAATGCCAAAGCTCACTATGCACTTCTACAAGCCCTTAATGATGATGACATTTTTAGGGTTATTCATTGCAAATCCGCATATGAGATTTGGTCACACTTGATAGTCACTCATGAGGGGACCTCACAAGTAAAGAAGGCTAAGATTGACCTTCTTCGGTCCCAATATGAAACATTTAGCATGCAAGAAAATGAAACCATAGATGATATGGTTACAAGATTTACCAAGATTACTAATGGACTCTCTTCTTTAGGTGAAGATATCAACAATGATCAAAGAGTAAGGAAGATCATCCGGGCTCTTCCTCCTTCATGGGAAGTTAAAGCAACAACCTTGAAGGAACTCAACGACAATGAAGAGATGGAGCTTATAGGTCTCATTGGGAACCTCAAAACCCATGAGATGGAAAGGAAAGCAAGGGAGGATATGGCTCCTTCCAAAAGGAAGACTATCGCCTTCAAGAGTCAAGCTACACACTCCGATGAAGATGATGAAGAAGAAGATGATGAGGAGCTCTCACTCCTTGTTAAGAATGTCCGGAGGATGTACAACAAGGCGAAGTACCAAGGTAGAAGAAGATGGCAAGGAGGCAAAGAAGAAAGGAAGATTGTGTGCTTCAATTGCCAAAGACCGGGACACATTGTGGCGGAATGTCCGGACAAAGCTAAGCCCTCCACATCAAAGAAGCCCTACAAGAAGAAGGCTATGAAGGCAACTTGGGATTCGGAGACCGAATCCGAGGAAGAAATAGACACCGCCAACATGTGCTTCATGGCTAATGAAGGCACAAGCAAGGTAACCTCTTCCCCTTCTCATGATCATGAACTTTCTATGGATGTGTTAGAAGAGGCTTTTGTTGAGTTGTCACAAAACTATGATTTCTTAAAGAAAAAGTATCTTAAAATGAAAAAGGATAATGAATCTTTAAGTCTTCAAGTTTTTACTCTTACAAAGGAAAAAGATGATTTGGTTTCCACTTTGGCCACTACCAAAAATGATTTTGAAAAATATAAGATTTCTTGCAAAGGTAAGGCCTCACTAATTGATTCAAATGAAGTTTCTATGATTAAGGAAAGATTAGACTCATTAAGTGTTATTTTGAAATATTGTGAGTTTAACAAGAAGAAAATTGAGGCTATGTTTCCTAAGAAACAAGCCCCAAAGAAAAATGCTCATGCTCATGTTCATGCTACACAACCTAAACAACATGGCAAAACCCCAAACATGCTCACACTACACATACACATCATGCATTCATGTATGGTAGAGTGTTCTCATGTTCACATTGTGGACGGAAAGGGCACTTAGCCAATTTTTGCTATGATAGATTAAACATTTCACGTCATAATGTTTGGGTTCGAGGCACTAACTTTAAAGGACCCAAGAAAGTTTGGGTACCAAAATCAACAATTATGTTAAATGATGTAGGTACTTTCCAAATCCCAACGACGTAGAGGATTGTGGTATCTTGATAGCGGTTGCTCAAGGCACATGACTTGGGACATCAACAACTTTGCAACCCTATCAAGATATCATGAAGGTGGCACCGTCACCTTCGGAGATGACGCCAAGGGTAAAATCATCGGTATTGGTAATGTAAAACTTGGCACCTCTCCTTTAATTGAAAATGTAGTTTTAGTTGATGGCCTCAAGCATAATCTCTTGAGTGTTAGTCAACTTTGTGATAAAGGTTTTGATATTGTTTTTGATAATGTTTCTTGTAAAGTTATTGATAGAACTTCTAATGTTTGTGTATTTTCCGGTTTTCGTGAAAGTAATGTTTATATGATTGATATGTTAAATATGTCTTGTAATATTACTTGTTTGAAAGCCCTCGATGACGACTCTTGGTTGTGGCATAGGAGATTAGGGCATATTTCTTTTGATCACATTTCTAGGATAAACACAAAGGAAATGGTGAAAGGTATTCCTTACTTGAATTTTGAAAAAGACCGAGTTTGTGACGCATGTCAATTTGGGAAACAAACTAAGTCTTCTTTCAAGTCAATTAAGGATATCATGACATCACGTCCTTTGGAGTTAATCCATATGGATCTTTTTGGCCCTACACAACCAAAAGTCTAAGTGGGAATAGATTTGCTTATGTTTTGGTTGATGACTTTTCAAGATTTACTTGGGTTTTCTTTCTTGAACATAAAAGCCAAGCATTTTCGTATTTCCAAACTTTTAAGAAAAGAGTTGAAAAAGAAAAAGATGTTTCGATTTTGAGAATAAGAAGTGATAGAGGAGGTGAATTCATTAACCAACCCTTTACCACTTTTTGTGATGAACATGGAATAAAGCATGAACTTTCTTGTCCTAGAACTCCACAACAAAATGGAGTAGTTGAACGGAAAAATAGAACATTACAAGAGATGGCTAGGACAATGCTAAGTGAATATGGTCTACCACATTATTTGTGGGCCGAGGCCGTAAATACATCATGCTATATATCAAATCGTGTTTTCTTGTGTAAAAATACTTCTAAAACTTCTTTTGAAATGTATTTTTCTAGAAAACCTAATGTTTCCTATTTTAAAGTTTTTGGATGCAAATGTTTTGTTTTAAACACAAAAGATAATTTAGGAAAGTTTGATGCTAGATCTTATGAGGCTATTTTTGTAGGTTACTCAAACACTAGTAAGGCTTATAGAGTTTTCATTAGATCATCATTGACTATTGAAGAGTCTATTCATGTTAAGTTTGAGGAATCTAACAAGTTTGTTAAGAATGTTGTAGAAATAGATGCATTGGATGAAGGTTTGGAGAAAGTGACCTTGGAGGATGCTTCTACTATGTGAGACAAACCAAGGATGATGAAGGAAGCAAAGCTAAAGTGGAAGAGGCACAAGGAAATGAAAATCAAACACATGAGGTGGAGCCTACTCAACCACTACCAAAGGATTGGAGATACAATCCACATCATCCCAAGGACCTCGTCATAGGTGAAGTATCAAAAGGGTAACTACTCGCTCTAGACTTCATGACTATTGTGGTAACTATGCATTCATTTCTCATATTGAACCCAAAAATGTCCTCGAAGCCGAGGCCGATTCATATTGGTTGCTAGCCATGCAAGAGGAGCTCAATCAATTTGAGCGCAACCAAGTTTGGCACCTTGTTCCTAGGCCCCACGATAGACCAACAATTGGTACTAAGTGGATCTTTAAGAACAAGTTGGATGAATCGGGTAATGTAGTTAGAAACAAGGCTAGGTTAGTTGCCCAAGGTTACACTCAAATCGAAGGGATCGATTTTAAAGAAACCTTTGCACCCGTAGCACGGCTTGAAGCCATACGGATGACACGAGCATTTGCCTCATATAAAGATTTCAAATTATTTCAAATGGATGTTAAAAGTGCTTTTCTAAATGGATTTATTGAAGAGGAGGTGTATGTTGAACAACCCCCCGGGTTTGTTGATCCTACACATCCGGATTTTGTTTTTAAATTAGATAAAGCTCTTTATGGTTTAAAACAAGCCCCTAGGGCTTGGTATGAAAGACTTTCTTCATTTTTGATTTCAAATGGTTTTAAGAAAGGTAAAATTGACACAACATTGTTTACTAAACATGTAGAAAAAGATATTCTTATTGTGCAAATTTATGTAGATGATATTATTTTTGGTTCTTCTAATGAATCTCTTTGCAAAGCTTTTGAGTCATGCATGAAGGATGAATTTGAAATGTCTATGATGGGGGAACTCAACTATTTCCTTGGACTCCAAATCAAGCAAAAGAAGGATGGGATCTTCATCAATCAAGCCAAGTACACAAAGGAACTAATCAAAAGGTTTAGGCTTGAAGGATCGAAAGTAAGCAAAACTCCCATGGCAACAACTACAAAGCTTGACAAGGATGAACAAGGTAAAAGTGTAGACATTAAATTATATCGTAGCATGATTGGTAGTTTGCTTTATTTGACGGCTAGTAGGCCGGATATTATGTTTTCCGTTTGTCTTTGTGCACGTTTTCAATCTTGTCCTAAAGAATCTCACATAATTGCGGTTAAACGCATAATTAGATACCTTAAGGGCACTATTGAAATGGGTTTGTGGTATCCTAAAACCGGATTATTTGAAATGAAGAGTTTTTCGGATGCCGACTATGCGGGTTGTAGGGTAGATAGGAAGAGCACAAGTGGAACATGTCAATTCTTAGGTAATTGTCTTGTATCTTGGTCTTCCAAAAAGCAAAATTCGGTAGCCCTATCAACCGCCGAGGCGGAGTATGTTGCGGCCGGAGCTTGTTGTGCACAAGTTCTTTGGATGAAACATACTCTCCTTGACTATGATTTACACTTTGATCATGTTAAAATATTTTGTGATAATACTAGTACTATTCACATGACAAAGAATGCAAATCAACATAGTAAAACAAAACACATTGACATTAGGTATCACTTTCTTAGAGATCATTATGAGAAAGGTGATATTGAGATTGATTATGTTTCTACCGATTTTCAACTTGCCGATATTTTTACTAAACCATTAGACTATGCTAGATTTTCATTTATTTGTGGTGAGTTGAATGTTTGCATTATGGATTCTTAAAAATAAAATTTTTTTTCAATTGGTATTTTCACCCTTTTTGATGTATGACAAAAAGGGGGAGAATAAGTTTAGTTTGATATTTAGTTTTGTTTAGTTTTGATATTATTTCTTTAGTTTTGATATTATTTGAGTTTTATTTTATGAAAAATAAAAGAAAGTTTGTTTATTTAAGTTTTTGACAAAACTTTTGTACATTGAATGCTTTATGTATTGTGCTTTCAACAGTCCAATCTTTTATACATAGCATTATTTGAGGGGGAGTCTTTCAAACTCTTCTTCCATGTTTATCTAAATAACCTATATGTTTTGTCATCATCAAAAAGGGGGAGATTGTTGGCCCAAGGTTACAATCACCCATGATTAGTGTATTTTGATGATTACAAAACATATTAGTTATTTGTACTAATAACATTTGTTGTTTAAGTGTGTTTCAGATTTCTATTCATTCTAGAAGTCTTCTCTCACAAATACAAGGATTTGGACTCAAGTCAACTCCAATTGGGCTCGAGGAACAAGTGTTGAAGATCATATGAAGAAGCCTATTGAAGATCTTGAAGTCTTAGAATCATTGTAAGAAATAGAATGTTAAAGTTTGAGTATATGAAATTTGGCTCTAGGATTTGCACACACATTTGTTTCATATATTTCCTATGTTTTGAAAATGGTTATTTCTAAGTTTTATACCTTAGTTTATATATACATGTACCAAAAGTTTTATATCTTGAAAATCTTGTATATAACATGTGTATAAACTATTTTCTGCATAATACTTAGCTATATGTATTTTTAAAATATTTCTCAAAATTTTTCTAACTCAAAAACCAGTCCAGTTTTTCTGTTTCAGGCAACTTCGGTCGACCGGCCCGGTCGACCGGCGATGTGTCTGGACATGCACTGTTTGTGCATGTCTGTCGGTCGACCGAACCGGTCGACCGATGGAGAGCAAATTGCTCACGGGTTTTTTTCGGTCGACCGGACCGGTCGACCGGAAGAAGGAAACTGTGTTTCCTCTTTTGGGACGGTCGACCGGACCGGTCGACCGAGAGCCAACGGCTCTTTGCAGCTGAGCTGGCGGTCGACCGGACCGGTCGACCGCCAGGCCTGCAAAAACCCAACGGCTCTTTCCTCTTTTGTGCAATTCTGAAATCTGTTTTTTATCTGATTTCTTGGCAGACTTTTTCAGTGTTTTTCAGGTCTTTTTCAGAGAAAATAAGACCAAAAGAAATTGTTTTTAACCTATTTTTAACCCTATAAATAGAGGAGAAGTCTCTCTTGCATATCACTAAGAAAAATCCTCAAGTTTGTATTGTTTTCAAAAGAGAAAAGAAAAGAGTTTAAAGCTTTCATTCCAATTCTTTTTGAGCCTGTTTTTCAGTTGTGTTTGATTACTAATATCACTCTACAACTGAAGTTTTTTTTTCTCACCACACTTCATAGAGCCAAAAATCCTATACTCATTCTATAGTGAAGTTGTAATTGAAGTGAGAGTGTTTGTAAAAGAGTTTGAGAAATAGTGTAGTGATCTTGTTGTGATCACTTTGTTCTTGTATTCCTTTCCTTGTGGAGCAACCTCTTCGGTAGAGGTCCTTTGTACTCGATGGAGCTCGGTGCTCGGTCTTCGGTAGACCAAATTGTAAAGGCGTCCTCGGTGGATAGTGGAAACCCTTCACGGAGGTGAAGGCGGGGAGTAGAGCGGTGGCTCGAACCTCGAAACAAATCACTTTGTTTGCGATTGCCTTTGCGTCTAATTCTTGCTTTATTTTTTTAATAGCTCCTTATTGCTTTCTATTGCATACTTGTGATATTGTTTAATTCTCTTGTGCTACTATTTGCTTGTTTGTAATTCTTGCCATATATCATTGTGTTTGCATCATTCTTTATATCATTCATTTCATACTTGTGTGTGCCAATCCCGTACTCATCCAACAAGAGCTTCACATAGCGCCTCAACCCATATCAAGGGGAATCAAGAGGAGTTTAGTCTAGAGCCTCGCAAGAGGAATTCGGCTACACTTGTTGAATTGTACTAAGTTGAGCCTCACTTGTTTTAGGTTCCGCATTTAGAGAGTTAAAATTTTTTAAGATTAGCAATCACACCTATTCACCCCCCCTCTAGGTGTTTTTCAAGTTTCTATTGCATTCTCCCTGTGGATTCGACCCGCTTAGTCTTTATTACCGCGGATATATTATGGAAAACAGAGACACGCCTTCATCCAAATCCTTTTAACTCTTAATTTTATCTCTATTTTTCCCGTAATTAGATTACATGTCAGAAAATTTGTCACTGTCCATAACTGATCGTGCTGAGTGGCGTTACATGTTATGAACGAGGAAAATAATAAGATTGTGTAGTCGGCGAAGATAAGGGGTGATCTATTGCTGAAGCTGTTTGGTTCAGAACTGAAGTCTTCGGAGCAGAGGAAGCTTCGGAGCGGAGAGGATCTTGAGGAGGTCAGGTATAACATGGACTTCGGGGAAGAACTCCGATGCTTCTCGGAGAGTTGAAAAGTGAGGGATATGTGTCACCATTTTAAACCGGGTCAAATTTTGACCACTATAGATGCTCTCTGCTCTTTTACTTATCAGAGCCTGCGAATGGAAAGTCAGGAAAGCGGAGTTGGCAGGAAACCTTTCAATGCCTTAAGTTCATCTTGATTTTCATGGATAAATAAGGAATTAGATCATAAATGTGAATCTTTAGGATTTAATTGCAGTTATACAACTGGCTGTATTGATTGACTAAATCTCTCTGGGGACGGATCTTGTGTCTCTTCGAACCCAGAAATCATAATGATTGGGAGGTACGGTTTTGTGTTTTGGCGGCGACGGTTGATCTTCTACTGATTTGGTTCACCGAAAATCTTAGGACATAGACTGGCTTTTTAGAGATTGAAAATTTGATTTGTAGGCGGTTCGACTTCTCTGCGATCTATAAATAGAGTAGAACCCTAGAACCCTTGAATGCAAATCACTTCTGCTATCTTCCCTAAGGATCTTTTGCTTCAAGTTTCCTCTTTCTTGCTTTGTTGGGTCTTCATCTCTTCTTCTTTCTTCTTCATCAGATGAAGAAAGGAAGGTAGAGGACAAAGGTGGAGGAACTGGTGGTCAAGCCCTCACCATGTGGGAGTCTGATTGGTGTGCCACATTAATTATCGTGATGAACCTGTTATGACACCTTAGTTGTTATGACGGAGTGGTACCATTAGGGGCGGGAGGTAGGGCTCCTGTTCTGATTGGAGCCGATGATTTGGTTTCGAGTCGCCCGATTTTTAGAAAGTGAGATTCATTCTTTGGGTTCTAAACCTTTTTCTTTATTGGGTGTATGAGGAAGGAGGAGATGAAGCTCATCAGCTGCGTGTGCTGGTGGCTTGCTTCTCACGGTGAGGCTCAAATCTCACTCTCAAAACACCTTAGAGGGGATGTAATACCATCACCTTCTTGCGCGTCTTGGAGGTTCCATCCTGCTTGGACATTGCTGCCTTATGTATCTTGCTAGAGTCCGTATGGAGTTTGGGGCATTGTAATGGCTTCGGAGGGGGGATCCTTGTCATTCCCCCTGAGATGCACGGAGGATGGTGGTTCCGATCTGGCTTTCTTGAAAGCGTGTTTCAGGCAGAAAGGAGAAGGTTTTTCACTGGAGGAAACTTTTTTTTTGTGAAGGAATCTCTCGAAGCATCTTTTGGGATCTCCAAACAGTGGTGTGAGCAATGAGATTGTGCCTTCCGATTGATGTTCTCCGGAGAACATGTCTTAGAGTTCGGAAATATGGCTGGACGTAGAGGTAGGATGGAGGTATCGGATTGGGATCATTTGTATTTCTTTTCAAAAAATATAAACACGTAAGTGTAATGAAACTTTGTATTATCCTTCTTAGATGTAATCAAGTATTTAAAGGAATATATTCGGAATGGAAGGATTTTTCAGAATAAAACACATATATTTCTTTGGAATGGAAATGATTGTATGGATCTTGCCTGACTTGCTTTATCCTTGGCTTTTTAGGAATTGATATGATCACGTCTCTTCGAAGTGCTGATCTCTTTCACCAGTGTGGTTGCATGTCCTAGGAGTGATTTGGTAAGCATGCGTTGTTAGGCCCGAGTGGGGGTAGTCTCGTCAACAGTACCTGCAAACTTTTGACCTCCGAGTGAAGAAAATTCCAACAGCGGAGTTAGATTCACAGTTGCTTTCGAGTGAGAGTTTGACTGACCAGTGGATCTGTAAACTTAGAATTCTGAGAAAGAAAAATCCCTGCAGCAGACTGTGGACTCCGAGCAGGGTAGGACCCACAGCGGAGAGAGTCCGTAGGCTGGAGTCTGTATTGCCATCTCTAAGTGGAGAAATCCTATCAGCGGGAAGTACAGACTTTCAGGAGAGGAAGAATGATGTGCACTCTTATATTAAATGTTATATGCAACATAATAAAAATAATGAAAAACTAATATAGAATTGGCAAAAACTTATGTATACTCAACTTCTAATCACACGAAACTAGTACGTGGAGGGAGTAATTCAAATAAGAAAACTCTCATGTACATATCATATGTCTCGTGCAGTTATAAGTTGAACATACTTAATCCATATAAATTAAACATATTAGGTTAACAAAACTATATATACCCAGCTTCTAATCATACAAAATTAGTACATCGAGGGGATAATCCAAACAAGAAAATCCTCATGTATATACCTTAAGTTTCGTGCTGTTATAGGCTAAACATACATAATATGTGTTATCCCGAGATGAGCAATACATGCAAACATATGCAAAGATTGTGTTTAGATAATACCTGGACGATCGTACCTCTCCAAAATACTTAATTTCTCCAACCTCTAATCACACAAAACTAGTATATCGAGGGAATAATTCAAATACAAAAACTCTCATGTATATACCATATGTCTCATGCAATTATAGGCTCTCCGAAATGCTTACATGCAAATTTGAAAAGGTTCTGAAGTGGGGTGTGATCCAACGACAAATTTGATGCGTCGACTCTGAGTGGGGGTAAGACATACAACAGAGTAACGATCCGAACATCCGAGGAGCAGATCCCAACAACGGAGTTAGGCCTCCAAGTGGGAAAAATCCCAGCAGCGGAGTTGGGTTCTTTGCTTTTGAGTGGGGGTTTGACCCATTAGTGGAGCTGTGAACTTGATAAGGACCTGAAGTAGGGGTGCGACCTATCGACAGATTGGATGTGTTGAATTCAAGTGGGGGTAAGATCCACCAAAAGTGATGATTCGGCTTGGACCGGGTAGAAGAAAACTACCAGAGATTCATCCGCTCATGGGTTCAGATGAAGAGAACCCATAGGCTAGTATTTGTATACCAAGTGGAGGCATGACCCATCAGCGTAACATCAAATGAGGCTCTGAGAGGGGAAAATCTTGGCAGCATAGTAGGGATTCCGAGTGAGGGTAGGACTCATAGCGGAGGATTTCGACTCTTGTAGGATGGCCGAGAGGAGGCATAGATGGTTTCTTGCATTGCCGTCCCCAAGCGGGGGTGGAACCTACAACGGAGCATATAAGTATTGAACTCCGAGTGGGGGAATACCAGCAGCGGAGTAGGTTGAAATAGTTAGGAGCAAAACATAATCTTATTTGATAATGAAATGGAAATAAAAGTACACAGGAGGTCTTGATAGGAGTACTGCCCTGTTTAAGGATCAATCAACTTCGTTGTACTGGGTGATCACGTGTTGTGGTTAAGCAGTGGAGTGCTCGATAGTCTGGATCCAGAGGTTGCTTCGGGTGTAAAGACATATTTCTTAGAAAGTCCTGGCGAATGAGCTCCTCTAGGTACCTTCAAAGGCTTAAGTAATGAATGGTCTTATGCCCTTACCGTCATGATAGGAGCAGTACTCTTCTACTTCGGGATGCGAGGGTCATAGTCTCGAACGCTGGCTGGGTTGGTCCTTGATGTTGTTGAAGACTTCATTGATGGGGAGCCTGAACGGAGTGAATTGCTCTCTCAGCTTGTTAGCTCAGAGCGGACTTGGTGAGAGGATTGGGGGAGCTTGTCTCTTGCATATTGCCTCTGGTTCTGATCTTGGGCGTGGGCGAAAGTTTCATGCGGAGATTTTGACTTTCCTCCGTCGTTACTACGCTTTACGGAGTGGTTGGCAGAAGTCTGCATTGCCTCCTCCAACTGGATGTAGGGTTGAGCTAGAGATAAAACCTCGCTTCTCCGAGTTACATTGTGCTTTAGGAGATAACAGAGGTGAGAGACTTGCAGTCTGCTGATGAATGCGAGTGCAAAGACGTTCTCACCACAGCTGGGGACTTTGGCGAGTTGACTCTGAAAGTAGCTGATGTCAGATTTAAGGTCATTGCTCTTTTCAGCTTGATAGTGAGAAGATGGTGGTTGTTCCTCATAACTTATTAGCAAGATACAGACTGGGTGAGAAACTCTTCGGACACCTCCTCGAAGTTGTGGAGAGAGCAGAGCAGCAAGAGTAGAACCAATTCGAGGCCTCGCCTTTTAAGGTGATGGAAAGGTTAGGCACATGAATGGATCATTGCGAAAGTAAATCACTATCTTGTTTAGGAAAAGCCTGATGTGTTAAATTGGGTCATTCACTCCGGAGTAATAATCGAAGGTTTTAGTCGAGAACTTCTTCGAGAACTTCCACTCCAATATCTTTTTGGAGAGAGAGGAGTCAGAAACTTTGGCAGTTGAAAGAGTTGGACGGCTTTGCAGCTTGGTCTCTGCGATCCGTCTTTAGATTAACTCGTCAAGGGCTTGGAAGTCAGGAAATTCACTGACTTCGGTCTCGTTTTTAGACTGCGTCTGCATTTGGGTGTTTTGGAGGGCAGCTACTTGGGCCCGAAGTTGTTCGTTGGGTTGCCTCAACGCCTCCTGTTCACGAATGGCATTATCGCGGTCGAGAGTCACCTGGTCCAATCACGATATGACTGGACTTGTTGCTCTACCATCTGCTCCTTAATGTCGATGAGCATCTAAAACAGTTGGTCTTTATACTGCGACGGGGGTGCTAGGACGATAGCGGCTGCCCCCGGAGGCGAGGAGGATCCAGTGTCTTCGGTAGTATGTGGCTAATCGATAGCTGGTAGGGATATCGTGCTCCCACTGGTGCTGATGAATTTACCCTTAGACGTGGCGCAGTTGAGGGTGACGGTTTGCTTTCTCGGGGCTATCAACATTGTGTTAGAGGCTTTTGAAGAGGCTTTTGAGGAGGCTTTTGGGTTGTATGGGAGGGAGATTTTGAGTGTAGACTCAGATCTCAATGAAAGCACCAATTTGTGGTTGTTATTGTTGGCCCGAAGGTTACAATCTCCGATTTTGTGTTTTGAAGATAACAAAGCATATGAAGTTATTTGATACTAATCAAGTTTAAGAGTGTGTTTCAAGGTTCAAAAAGCTCTAACAGGTTTCTTCCTCTAAGCTGTTGATGACTCAAGGGTACCCAAGTAATGCGATTGAAGCTCAAAGCACTTACGTCGCTATCAGAGAAGCCCATTTGAAGATTCTTGGAGTCAATTAGAGCCTTGTAAAAATCTAATTTGTTAAAGAGTAGAATATAGATTTGAGGCTTAAAGATATACACACACAAAAATACACATTTTCAACAGTATTATTTATTTTGTTGACATGTTTAGACTTGATATATGTTCCACATTTTTTTCTTAAATATTTTTATCTCAGTGTAGAACTTGTATATCATTGCTATACATGTTTTTCCTCTTCCAAAATTCATACAAAAAATATTTTAAAATTTTCTTAATTTTCAAAACTGACCTTGACCCTATTTTTGGCCTAGGTCAGTCGACCGTGCCTATTACAGGTCAGAACGGTCGATCGCATGATCGACCGAACTTCTGGCAGAAGGGGTGTGCATGTTGTGCACATTCCCGGTCGACCGACCGGTCGACCGATCCCCCTTTGCGGTCGACCGATGGGTCGACCGACTGTAACCATTTTGGCCTCAGTTAAATACGGTCGACCGATAGCTAACAGTCAAATTTTTTAAAATGGCCAGTCGACCGGCAGACTGCCAGAATGGCAGTAACGGCCAGAATTGAAATATGTATTTTTAATATGTTTTTAAAACGTGTTGATTTGAATTCCTAGGGGCAAAATCTTCTCTTCTCTTTTAGACCTGATAAACAATTCTAAAAGTGTTTTTCTAAAGCCTATATAAAGGGTCATTAGGATTGAATGTTTACAACAACAAATTCTATTGAAAATCTAGTTTTTTCTTTCAAAGAGAAAAGTTTCAAAGTTTTCTTTGGATCTTTCAATTTCAAAGTTTTAATTGAGTTTTTCTACTCATAAAATCTCTCTTTTTTGATTTTCACTCTCACATACATCCTTGAGTTTCAAATATACTTTTTACTCTATAGGGATTTGTAAGAGAGTTGTAAGATAGTATTTGTGGTCTCTTGATCACCTGGAGCTTGTTATCTCTATTGGCTTTGTGCTGCCTCTGATGTAGAGGATTGAGTTGGGGAGTTTGTGTACTCTGAGTGACTATAATTCCTTATTGTAAGGTCACTTTGTAGAAGATCCAATAGTAAATAGTGAAATCCTTCACCGTAGTGAAGGCGGGGACGTAGAGCAGTGGCTCGAACATCAAAACAAATCTTTTTGTTTGTGATTGCCTTATTGTCTCTATTTACTTGATTATTATTTATTCATTTTTGTCGATCAATACTCATCTCAATAAGATAGCAATTGAGCACCTCAACTCTTATATAGAGAAATCAAGAGGAGAAATTCAGAGCCCTTCACGGGAATTCGGATTCAATTCTTGTTTTGAATGATCGGTTGCATCATTTCATCTTAAATTATTTAGAATTTACATTTGATTAGCTATACACCTGTTCATCCCCCCTCTAGGAGAATTTTCAATTGATAAAATAGTAATGCTTTATAAAAAATAAATATGAAAATGTGACTAAAAATATGCACTTTTGGTGAACAATTGCACCCCCACACCTATCTGTTACTCGTTCTCGAGTGAAACAAGAAGAACAAAAAAAAACTAATCTAATCTAAACTAACTCACTTTCACAGGAATGAAGATTGCACTTAGCATGTGCAACAAGCCGTTAAACATCTAGATTACCCCTAGAGGACGAGTGTTATCTCGTGAGTGTTTTCAATAAATTACACCCACAAAATACCTAAAAGAAAAACAAAATGTTAGTATTTTCAAAATTTATTTTGAAAAAGAAAATATTAGAAATATTTTTATAAAAATCAAGTAATCTATAAGTTTTAGGAACACCAAATTATTCATTTCTATACTTAGTCTCGATGCAAATATTTATTATCATTTAGTTTAGAATTAAAACTAAATTTCTCACTTAATCTTTTATTTTACCCTAAGTCATACGCACCTCTGTGACCGTGAACTTTTGACTCGAGATTCTTCAAATTCAAATCTTATGCCTCATATATTAATATATAAACAACTCATTTTTTTCTTTTTTTTTTGAAAGAAGTTCAAAGTATTACCACTTCGTTGCCCTTTAAGCACTTTTTTTAATATATAAAACTCATCTAGTTTTCGTTTAAGTATCAATGCTTCTTGAGGCCCTACTACCTAACTAATTGATTATTAGATGTGTTAATATATATATATATATATATATATATATATATATATATATATATATATATATATATATATATATATATATATTACATTTATATTTATTTTCAAACTTACTTAATTATCTTTCGCGTAAATACCAAGGCTTTCTTAGGCTAAAACATCTAGCTAATCAATAATTAGGCTTGTTTATATTTTTTTCTTTATATATATATATATATATATATATATATATATATATATATATATATATATATATATATATATATATATATATATATATATATATATATATATATATATATATATATATATAGGGAGCTGATCCTCTAAGAACGGTTCTCATAGATTTCTGTGAGAACTTTCACGTGGGTCGTCGGATCTGATAGATCAAATCAAATAAAACTAGATCTCTATCAGATCCGACGGCCCACGTGAAAGTTCTCACATGAATTCGTGAGAACCGTTCTTAGGGGATCAACATAAGGCACAAGAGTTTTTGTTTTGAATATTAAGTTTGTAAGTGTATAAAGTATGCATATTTCATCAAGGTAAAATCAAGGCTAAATTACTTTTTCAATTTTTTCTCCTAAACCTAAAAATCAAACGAATAATCTTATTGTGATTGATTATTAAGAAATCCTAATTATAATTTTTCTATTCCTTAAAATAACTTAAATACTTATAAGAATAAATCAAAATATTAATTTTTTTCAAAAAGTTTTTAAATTTTTTTTATTAGTCACCTGTTAGAATGTTAGATGTTACATTTTAGACCATCTCCCATATCTATCTCATGCATTATCCTCTATGTATAAATGAATGCATGTATGCAAGAAATAAAGTGTAGAAAGAGGTGATGTTATGTTACCGATACTTTGGGTCAAGTAGACCCTTCGCTGTGTCTGCTTCTGGAACTGATTCCAAGAACGGTTTCAAATGTTGGCCATTTATCTTGAATATATTATCATTCTTAGCGTCTCTTATCTTTACTACTCCATATGGAACATAGTCCTAACAACAAATAGCCCTGTCCATCGTGATTTTAACTTTCCTAGAAAAGATGAAGCCTAGAATTATAAAGTAATACTGTTTATCTGGGGATAAAAGTTTTCCTCATGATAAATTTATCATGAAAAACCTTACCCTATCCTTCGTAATCTTCATATTTTCATAAGTCTCGTTCTTCAACTCCTCAAGTTCAAAAATTTATAATTTCTGAAGCGCACCGTTCTTATCTAAATCAAAATTTAGTTGTTTATAGCGCATAAGGCTCGGTACTCTAACTCGATAGGAAGGTGAAAAGCCTTTCCAAAGACTAAGCTATAAGGAGATATCCCTAAAATAGTTTTAAAGGCGGTCCTATATGCCCATAAGGCATCTACCAATTTGGTGGACCAGTCTTTTCGGTAGATTCATAGTTTCTCCAAGATAAGCTTAATTTGTCTATTAGAGACTTCTATCTGCCCACTGGTTTGAGGGTGATAAGGTGTGGATAACTTATGTGTTATAGCATATTTTCGCATAAGAGCTTCAAAAGTTCTATTGCAAAAATATGAGCCATTATCACTCATGATTGCACGAGAGGTTCCAAAGCGTAAAAAGATATTTTCTTTCAATAACTTGATAACAATTTTGCTGTCGTTTATCTTGTAAGGGATAGCTTCAACCCATTTGAATACGTAATTCACAGCCACCACGATGTATTGGTGCCCAAATGAACTAGAAAAAGGTCACATAAAGTCGATGCCCTAAATGTCAAAGAGTTCTACTTTTAGAATTGAGTTGAGGGGCATCATATTTCGTTTCAAAATCCTACCTATCATTTGGCATCTTGTGCATGTCTTGCAAAAGTCGAATGCATCCTTAAACAAAGTGGACCAATAGAACCCACTCTGTAGTACTTTTTCGACAGTTTTACGGGAACCAAAGTGTCCACCACATGCAAGCTTGTGACAAAATGTTAGAACACTCTTTACTTCCTCATCGGGAATACATCTAATGATTTGATTGAAACAATATTTAAAGAGATAAAGTTCCTCCCAAATGAAATATTAGACTTGAGATAAGAACTGATATACAACCTGTTTTGACCAATGAGAAGGAGTTTGGTTTGCGACCAAGTAGTTGATTATGTTAGCAAACCATGATTCCCTAAAGGTACCTAAGAGTTTTTCATCGGGAAAGTTATCATTGATTGGCAACTCGTTGGAAGGGGAGTTTGGCACACGATATTTTCAACACCCTTCTTATCTCGAATTTTGAGATCAAACTCTTGAAGCAGGAGGATCCAACGAACGAGTCGGGCCTTCACATCCTTCTTAAGCATTAGGTATCGAAGTGTGAAATTGTCGGTGAATATTGTGGTTTTGATCCCAAGTAGATATAGATGAAAATTCTCTAATGTGAACACTACTACCAAGAATTCCATCTCGGTTGTAGTATAGTTCAATGGGACATCAATAAGAGTCCAACTTGAATAGTAGATCACATGCAGCTTGTTGTTTATGTGTTGTCCTAAGACAGCGCCTATGGTAAAATCGAAAGTATCGCACATAATCTCAAATGGTTTGGACCAATCTGGAGCAGAACTTATAGGCACCGAGATAAGTTCTATTTTGAGCTTTTACCAAACGTTAAGACATTCATCATCCATAATGAAGGGCACATTCTTAACTAAAAAGTTAGTTAAAAGTCAAGCAACTTTACTAAAATTCTTAATGAATCAACGATAGAAACTGACGTGTCTTAAAAAGGAACGGATGTCTTTTATATATTTTGGTGTAAGAAGCTTGGCTATGATCTCTATCTTCGCCTTATCCAATTCAATCCCTTATCTAAAATTTCATGACCTAAGATAATCTCATGTTGTACCATGAAATGACACTTTCAAAGTCAAATTTTTTTCGACACATCGCTCGAGGACAAGTTCTAGATTGTGAAGCACTAGTCGAATGAGTCTCCATAAATGTAGAAATCATCTATAAAGATCTCTAAAAATATTTCGACTATATCAAAGAATAGCTTAACATACAACGCTGGAATGTCACGGGGGCATTGCGTAGACCGAAAGGCATTCAGTAATAAGCGAAAGTCTCAAATGGACAAATAAACGTTGCTTTCTCTTGGTCCTCCGGAGCTATAGGGATTTGATTATACCCCCAGTAACCGTCTAAGAAATAGTAATACTCATAGCCAGCTAGTCGTTCAAGCATTTGATGAATGGAAGAGAGAAATGGTCTTTGCGAGTGGCAGCATTTAATTTTCGATAGTCAATGCAAACCCAAACCTTTATAAGGAGTCCCGTTTGTGCCAACTCTTAGTTTTCATTCTCTACCACTGTAAAATCGGATTTCATAGGGACTACATGGACGGGGCTGACCCATTGTCTATCAAAATGGGACAAATTATCTCATTATCTAAAAGTTTTACTATTTCAAGTGGAAGGGCCTCTTGCATAATAGGGTTTAACCTACGCTGCGGGTCCCTCTTTGGTTTTGCCTCTTCATTTAGATGGATTCAGTGTTAAACTATAACTGGACTCAATCCCTTTATGTCGGTCATGTCCAACCAATGGCTTCCCTATATTTTCTAAAGATTGTCATAAGGTCCTCTTCTTACCCACTAGTCAGATCAGATGCTACAATGACTGGCAGAGTCTCTTGTTTACCTAGGTAAGCATATTTGAGATGTTTGGGTAAGGCTTTTAACTCTAGGAAAGGAGATGACTTGATACGGAGGAGTCAAGCTTGTTGGCTTCAGATCTAATGAACTTGGGCTCGATGCCCACTCAATAGTAGAATTGACTTCCTCATCAAATTTGAAATCCTCGGATTCCAACAGTGTCACACTGAGCTTCCAGTTTTATCTCCTCACTATGCTCACTTGTTAGTCTTCAATAAGGTTTACCTCAAAATGTGGATCGTCCATATCTTAGGGGTGTTTTTCTAAGTTGAAAACACTAACTTCTTTAGTCATGTCTCCAAAAGTCAATCTCATGGATCTATTTTTACAATTTATAATTGTGTTTGCAGTTGTTAGGAATGGGCGTTCTAAGATGACGGGAGTCTGAGACTTAGGATTAGAGACTGGTTGGGTCTCTAACACGATGAAGTCTACTGGGTAGATGAATTCTACTATGTTTGCCTAACCCAAGTTGTTTGTATACTGACTGGTTAGCTAACTGGATTGTGACTTGAGTTGGACTAAGTTTGCCTAACCCAAGTTGTTTGTATACTGAGAAAGGGAGTAAGTTGATGCTCGCTCCCAAATCAAGAAGTGCTCGATTATTTCTGTCTGACTTATTGTGCAAGAGATGGTGGGACAATCGAGATTCTTATACTTGACCAGGATTTGGTTGGACAATAGCTCACTAATATTAGTGGCTAGAAAAATCTCCTTAGGCACATTGGTCTTTCTCTTTTTGGTACACATGTCCTTAAGAAATTTGGCATAACAAGGAACTTGTTGGATTGCATTAAGAAAAGGTACGTTAATCTTCACTTGATTGAAGATCTCAAGTATTTTTTCTATTTATGCATTATTATTACTCCTAAGCCTATTCGAAAATGGGGTCATAGACTTATGCACTTATTCAGTTGACTTATCTTTAAAAATGAATAGAGTGAAACTAGAAGGAGTGGATGTTTGAGTTGGGTCTCGTGGCATTGACACTTGATTATCGACTTATTTTTCCGACCGCAATATATGAACCACATTACATTGGTTCATTGTATTCTCTTGAGCCACATGAGCTTGACTAGAGTTTTTAGGATTTGTTATCGGCCTTTCACTTTTAAACTGGTTAACTGACTCATTTGACCCACTAATCTAGATATGGTTTGTCCCGTATTTTGCATGAAAGATGTCAAATTTTTCTCAAAATCGGTCTTATCAGCAGTGGGATTTTGGAAGGATGGTTGTGGAGCTTGATTGGAAAAATTAGGTTGATAATTAGGTATTTGGAAATTTTTGGAGAAATTGGGCCAAGGATAATCATTTGTATTTTGGGCCCATGAGAAATTTGGGTTATTTCTCCAACCGAGATTGTACGTCTGTGAATATGAATTGTTGGTGGGCCTTGAGAATGTTGCATTTGATGAGCCAGTAACACAGGAGACTCTTTGAACACATGATTCATAGCTTGACACTAAGTATAGCTCGCAGGTGATGTTGGGCTGACTTGGCTTACAGAAACAGGATTCCTAAGCTTTATGGCTTCAAACCTTCGCATAACGTTATCTAATTTAGCCTCAGTTGCTATGAAGTCCTCTATCGAATGGAGACCTCTTCTGGAAGAGATTGAGTTGGAATTCCTAAACTCTTCGGGGGTAGGTTCCCATTGGAGGGTTTTTTTTTTTTGCTAGATTTTCATATATTTTTCACCCTTCGTATTCACCTGCTTTCAAGAATCTCCTTTGACTCATGGTTTTTAAGAGAGTCCTCTTTTGATAATATAGATCATCAAAGAGGATTTGGCATAGCCGCCACTTATCTATGCCATGATGAGGGCATTGGACATGAAGGTCTTTGAAACGTTCGAAATATTTTTCAAACGGTTGTTCTTACTTGCACTGCACTATGTTTTTTCTCATAAGAGCGGTCTTATAGATAAGGTAGAACTTTTAAGAAAGCTTTGATGAAAACGTCCAACGATGTGATAGATTTTCTGCTAAACTGTATAGCCATTTCTTGGCTAGGTCCTTGAGAGTGAAAGGTAGAAACATAACCTTATTGCATCATCTCCTAACTATGGCATCCTCATCATGAGGGATACCTTTTCAAATTTTCTTATGAAGAAGTATGCGTCCTCGAACTCTAGACCATGGTATTTAGGGAGATTGTTAATGAATTATGGCTTTATCTCAAAACTTTTGCTTTCAACTTCGGAAGCTGAATGCAAGATAGAAGTGATGTCCTAATTGGATAGAACCTATCCTCTAGCGATATCGGTTGTGTCATGATTTGATTAGGTTGAGGTGGTGATTTAGTCCTAATTAATCTAGATGTAATTGGGTCTCTAGACCACACTTGCATGCACAATCAATTCAAATCAATTCACCAAAAAAAAAAATCAATTAATTCTATTTTAGGGTAAGCTTAGACCTAGACGACTCCTAACTTTACATTATCTGCGAATGGTACATTGCAGACCTTAACCACAAGTTAATCAGCCAACTAGGTGGTAAGATCGGTAAGAGGTATCCGTCAAGACGGGCCAAATTATACCAAACCACCAACTTTGAGGTTTTGCCTCTCAATCCATTACCTAGTCACCGATTTGGCAAGAATTAATTTCTAATAACTTCCTCCTTTAGTCAATCTCCTAACGAGTCTGATTAATCTTAGGGCTAACGTCTAATTAATTTTAAATTAGAGTTAAGTTTTGAGTACAAGAATGATGGTTTGTAGGCCAAGAAAGGGTAATGACGTCCCCATCTTATGTTGTTTATGGGTTTTGCTCTTAAGATGCATTAGTACATGTGTACAAACAAATAGAAAGAATTCACTAAAAAGCAGTAAATCAGCCAAGGTGCTTTCTAGTCTATATGCAATGCGAACGTACCTAGTCTCTAGCACTCTTCAACAAAAATTAAAATTTAAATAGACACGTGTCTATGATGCAAGAGTCTAAATAGTTTTTTAAGTTAATCAACTAGTAGGTTATTGTTAATTTATTAAAAATATGCAGGGTTATCAAACAGAAAACTATCAACTGCAGTAAAGAATTTATGCAATTCCAAGCAGCCCTGCACAAAAACAGGTCAGTAGTCATGTAACGGTCCCAATTTCATAAATTCCAATAAATAAAATGTTCTTTTAAATTGAATGATTATCGTAATCATCTCCAAATCCTTAAATTTCGGCAGCACTTCCTTTGTAAATACTAACATGCCCAAATATACATTTTAATTTTATAATAATTTCGACCAACAACAGCCCACTTATTCTCGATTCAAACATGTAGATCAAAGTCAACAATCGTCCATGCAATCATAATAATATTTCGGCTCACCACGGCCTGCTTATTCTCCAAATAATAATAATTTCGGCTAGACATCGCCTACTTATATGAAACAATAGAAACATATGCCCGAGAGTACTCCTCTCGGCATCCACAACATAAACAGACCTAACTATAACTCTAACACATTACCATAATCACAATCTAATTTACTTCATACATATTCATCTCCCAAAACTTACATAAGGTATCAGTATACATCGAGTAGGATTTCAGCAGGAACTAAATTACAACCCAGTACAATCATTAATAGTAAATTCTTAACAAACGCCTAAATCTGAAGCTGGTCTTCTGACATACTGCGACCTGAAATATAAAACTGAGAGGGAGTGAGCTCGACAGCTCAGTGAGAGAGAATCAAAGTGTATCAAGGAAGGAAAAATACAAATAGGGAGCATGTTTTTTTTTTCTTCAACAATTTTAGCAAGTATAGGTGAACAAATGAAACGAGGAGAGAGCAATATCTTATAATGAATAATTAACACAAAGATCATATAATCTATGTGACGGTCTGACTTCTCTAGAATAAATTCCCTTTAACTTTCTATAGTTTTTCTGCTGCAGATTACATGGTGTAGAAATTCAATAAGAAACTCGCTCAGTTATTACAACTTATGCATGATTCTGATTTAAGTACTTTAACACATATCACCACATAACTCATATCTCATATATGAAGTACAACCAATCATAATCAAAGTTTCACGGGGATAAATATATGCCTTGGTGATACAACATCACAATATCACCCCATATCATCTAAGTATAGTTTCTCCAGATGGATAATACAATCACACATAATCATACTACACTACACAATATTCAAATATCATACTTAGTGATATACACATCGCATATTATTCATATGCTTACTCAATCACAAATGAAATGTGAGATTCTCCGTCTTCCCCCTCCTACCGGCTCTCGCACGGCCCCTTCCTCCAATATATATATATATATATATATATATATATATATATATATATATATATATATATATATATAACAATGACACCGTCTTCCCCTCCTACCGGCTCCCGTCCGGCCCCTTCCTCCAAAATATATATAAATATATATACACATACATAAGAGTAATCATATACCGTCTTCCCCCTCCTACCGGCTCCCGCCCGGCCCCTTCCTCCAATATATAAACATATATATAAATGTAACAATAACACCGTCTTCCCCCTCCTACCGGCTCCCGCACGGCCCCTTCCTCCGATACATAAATAAATGCAACAGTTGAAAATGCGTATGCCCACATATAACAACCAGTTCACGCATAGTACAAAACATCAATCAATGTTTTAATTTTACCTTCGCGCTTATTGATTTTACTTTAAAAAATTTCATGTGGTTCGGTATATCATGCACAATGCATATATCAATTGACACTGTAGTGATCTACTCATCTTAATTATACTAATCAAGTTCTTATTCACGTTATCAATGTTCAATCTTCTATTATGATTATGAATAACTACTACTTATGTGTGTGAATACACATACACACACATGCACCAATAACCAAAATTAAAAGCAAAGATCAACTCCGAATAATTACTAATATTCCAAGAACACTTTCTTGGCCACACGGTGATGCCTTTTAGTTACATATGCTTCCCTTTTTTTATATGCTCGATATTTGATGTCTAAAATTGACTATTCATCCAAATCTTAACATACTTGTTAATTATAAGTTTTTCAGAAGTCGACTCTTAAGCAACATCAACCATTAAATTTTTATATGTAATTATCATACAATGATTTCTACGGGTACCATTCGATTATAACAATGTTCATTTCCAACCTTACTTCTATTCGTACTTCATTAGGCTATGAGTTTCAGCCTCTCACCTAATCTTTAGTGTAACTAGACTTGAAGTCTAGAACACATACTTACACTAGACATTATCATTAAAATCAAAAGAACCTGAAAGGAAAGAGGGATAAATCAACTTTAATTAAATAAAGTTTGCCAATCTAGATATTGAGACAACCGACCACTTGGAAGAGTGGAAGGTTAATTGTATCAAAGGACTAGTTCGGTTCTCAACTAATCTGTCACACAATTGATCAAGTGGTCATCTACGGGTAACAAGTTCTCAATAAGAATAGGAACTACATACTAAGAGATGTGTAGACAACTTTGATATTGTAACGCCCCGATCCTGCGGGTACGGAGACGTTACTGCAACGTATATACGTAGGTCAGAAATACCCTCACGTATATACGCTAAGCATCAGTACAGGCATGAATCAGAGTACGGAAGCAAGTGGTGCAATATACATTCCAACATATGAGTACAATTACAAAGTTATCACCAGAAGTGATCCGATATTACAATAATATTACATCACCTGATAGGCGCAAATGCGAGAGTACAAAAAGATGTACATATATGAACTGTACAAAAGGCACTCACGAGTTTGCAATAGGAAAACTCGAGAGGCAAACAGGGGGCCTGGAAGGATGGAGTTCCGGATGGTCTGTTGAAGATCCGCGCTACTGCTGCGCTACTCTGATCAGCAACAGAGGGAATCCATACGCTCCAAGCTCTAAAACCTGGACATGAGGATCCAGGGGAGTCAGATGAAACTCCCCAGGCGAATGGTGAAGCAAAGCCAAGTGGCGAGCCAGGACGAGCACAAATGTATATAACAAATAATATTAGTAGGAAGTACTCATGATATGATCAGATAAGAACAGGAGACAGGCGGGTTAGAATACAAGTAAAGAGCATGGTATGAACAGATATAGCATAATAATCATAAAACAGGAAATCCGATATAAAACCTCATTACGGGCAAAACCGATTGTATAAGCTTAGGTCACGACTCCATGAGACTAGTACATCGAAGGAATAATCCAAATAAGGAAACCCTCATCTATATACCTTTATCTCATATCATCGTAATCCAAGCACATACAACCCGAATTACAAAGTGGTCATAACAAGAACACATAACAGGCATAACAGGAGTACATAACAGGAATCATAACGGGCATAACAGGAGTACATAATAGGAATCATAACAGGAATCATAACGGGCATAACAGGAGTCATAACGGGCATAACAGGAGTACATAACAGGAATCATAATAGGAATCAAGACAGGCATTATTGGAGTCATAACAGGCATAACAGGAATCATAACGGGCATCATAACAGGCATGACAGGAGTCTTATATTATTATTACTCGTCTGACTCATATATCTAGGTATGTGTCCTGGTGTACATCCCACACACATACATCCATACATAAGCAAGCCGAGGATTGTTATTGGAAGCAGATGGAGAACTGATAGCTCCTCTTATAGTAGTTCCCGTACGCCCGGGACCAGCTTGAGGGCCTTAAATCCCCCTAACACGCATCTTCTGAGGGCCTTAAATCCCTCTAACACGAATCGTCAGTTCAGGTATTCCACTAGTATAAGCAAGGCATCATTCCGGCATCCATCACTTCCTCCCATTCCCCGTGCAAGTTGTCCTTTTTATGGCTTATTAATATTATCAGATTACGGGAATGAGTAGGATCATAACTTGTCATAACAGGTATCATAACGGGAATCATAACAGGAGTCATAACAGGGGTCAGGCATAACTGGTGTACATAACAAGAGATCTGGTACTTCATTCCCTTAACGTGATAATCATGAGAGGAAAGTTATCCATAACAGGTATCAGGTTTATTATGCCAATGATGAGTGTTCATGAAGATAAGAGTAATAAGTCAAGTAATAACACAATATGTAATGCAAGTCCCGAGGATAAAGTCCATATTCAATAAGGTAATAAACCACAGCAGGCAGCCAAAGTTAGTTGACTAGGGAGAGAAAATAGTCGACTTATAAGGGGTTAGTCGACTATAGTAAAGGGTCAAGTCGACTAATAAGGCCGCGTTTGGGAGAGCTGCGTTTCAGGAAGAAAGTTAGTCGACTAGGGAATTATGGGTTAGTCGACTAATAAAGGCCGCGTTTCAGAAAGGGCGCGTCTCCAGGAGAAAGTTAGTCGACTAGGCGCAAAGGAGTAGTCGAGTAAAGAGGGCCGCGTCTCAGAGAGCCGCGTTTCAAGAAAGTGGCGCGTCTCAAGAAATGTTAGTCGACTAGGAGAGATTGGGTAGTCGACTAGAGATGGCCGCGTCTCAAAGAGCCGCGTCTCAAGAGAAAAGTTAGTCGACTAGGGATAAATGTCAAGTCGACTAATACTGCAAAACAGTGAGTAGAACTAACTTTTGAGAGTTATGGTTTGTTGATATGCAAATACAAGTTAACCAAGTCTTTGGCGAGGAAAAGCACTCGCCTAAGGGTTCCTTTGCTGCGTCCAACGAAGGGAAGTTCGGCCCCAATCCAAAAGGAGGGTACCGGCCCTAAGTCTTACCGCCGGAGAAGAACGCGACCTCAATCCAAGAGGAGTGGCCGGTCTTCACAAGAGAGGGAGGTTGATGGTGCAAGTCTAGTTCAAGTTGCCAAAATGAGATTTTGCAAACGGTGCCACGGGGAGCGATTAGTTGGCTAGAATGAAAGAGCTCGTCGTGGAGGTGAAGATGGTATACTTGGTGGTGGCTACGGTGGTGTATATGATGGTGGAGAGGGTGGTGAAACTTTGGAGCTTAATGGTTCATGGTGGAGAAATGAGGAAGAAGAAGATGATATGGAGATGTTGTTGTTGTTGGAAAAGGAGGAGGAGATGGAGAAGAAAGAAGTGATGGTGTTGGTGGTGAAAATGGAGATGGAGAAGGTGGAGTATGGTGGCCAAAGGAAGCAAGAGGTTGTCTTCCTTGCTCTCTGTTGGTGGTTGCAGGAAACAAGGAAGAAGAAGAAGAGAAATGAAAGAGAGAGAAGGAGTGGGTGATTTATATAGTGGGGAAGTAATGATTGCAAGTTTGACTTTGGAAGCCAAGGAATGAAACTTGCGTTTCATTGGAAGGAGATGGCTGCGTTTCATGCAAAAGAAGGGCTGCGTTTAGGCCAAGATGGGCCAAACGCGGGAATCAGGCTGCGTCCAAGGAAGATGCCAAGCTGCGTTTCACAAAAGGACAAAAGTCATGATGACTTGGTGGGATTTGATCTGAAGTGCATTAAATGCAATATGGGAAGGAGTGGAGAGGATCTTCGCAATAAATACAGAATCCCAGGTAGGTGAGATCCGCGTTTGAAGAAAGAGAGAGAAAATAGAGAAAGACAAGAGTGGAATATATGGGGCAATCTCCTCGGTATCTGGGAAAGTACTGAAAACTCCGGAAAAGCCCAAAAATGAAATAGCTTGGAAAGTTTTCCAAAAATTCTCAAAATAATAAATATTATAAAATGATTTTTGGCGAAATCAGTTTTCAAAGATTAGATCTCATTTTCAAATAAAAATCATAAGGTCAACCGTCAATCTCGGTATACACCGGATTGGCCGGATTTTGATAAAATCTGATAAATCCTAGAAAAGTATTTAGATAGAAAATATGATTTTAAGAAGTAATGTCAAAAGGTACTTTTAGAAATTCCAAACCGTTTGTAAATTAAAATTCGGAAATCGGTCAACGGAACTGGCCGACACCGGTTT